>OY744608.1:64864693-65074693 GCA_963556255.1 Allolobophora icterica
CAAAGTCCTCTCCCCGCTGTCTGATCTCCCCACCGACAGTGTGCGGGGATCAGTGTAGTCGTCACAGTTGAACCCGTAATGAAATCATCATTCGTTGGAGAAGTCGGTCAGAGTGACCAGACAGTAAGCGCGTCCATTCAGTAGAGAGTAACGAGGTCATGTAACGAGGTCAGAGTAACGAGGTCAGGTAACCAGGTCAGAGCTGTCGAAAGCAACCTATCACAGTCAAGGGTCTGTTCTGGTTGACACCAGTTAAGCAACACCTTTTCGTCATTATAGACGTCGTCGTCGTCAGGGTCATCATAATCGAAGAGTGGAGGGTAGGGACTGACCTTTTGGACGAATTTGATGGAGTTCCAGGTGGTCTCGTTGAATCCGTAACCCTCCACGAGAAGATTGTGGATGTGCTGAGCCTGGAAGCAGAGGACGACGAGAATCGAACCAGGTGTCGACCTTCCAGATAACAGTTAAGGTACGGAAAAGAAAGGTATGGTAAGGAAAGGTAAGGTATAGGGCAAAATCACTCTCAAATCCCCTTCTTCCTTACTTATTTTCAATATCTTACCCCATTTCATAGGAAAACTCTTTTACCTCTTTGTTTCTCTTCCTCCATTGCAACACTGAGCACTTTTCCATATTAAAGAACATCTGTCTATAGTATATCCGCTTCTTCTTCTTCACGAAAACCAACCACATTGCGTCATTATTTTCATATGAATCTACCACCGGTTACAGTTGGGAAGTCATAGAAATGGCAATGGGTGTTACACGTACGCCAGCTAACGAATCTATGCAAGACATTCCCTTTGCTATGCAAGGCGTTGCACAAATCCTTATCATTATTTAACAAGGATTGTCTGATTGGCTTTCTCTGGTCATGTCTAGAACTTGAACCTTTCTTAGTCAGTGAGCTTCTGGGTGGCTGGACGTAGACTTTGGACCTATATCTTCCTATATCTTCTCGTTCTGCTCAGTCGCATATGCTCGTTCGTTCTCAAGAGTAATCTTTTTCAAATTGCTCATCCACCATAGGCTGGCTCTCTGTCTCGGAAGACTCATCTTCTGGAACGCAGTTTCCCAACCTGGGTGTCTCGACACCCAAAGGTGCCGTGAACCTACTTTGGTGCCGCGGCAGGACAATAGTTCTGCAGCTTTTTGTCAGAAATATGTAAAACTACTGATTATCACTACTGACCTATGCCTAAAACTAGTTTTTAAAATTCAAAGTAGTGTACAAAATAATAGTCGTAATACTACGGTTGGATACATGCAGGCTTATTCTAAATGTGCAGCTGGGCACAAAGTGTGTAATTGGGAAAGAGAAATTTGTGCAGTTAAAACTGAGATTTTGTGCAGTTACTTTTTGTAGACCTAATTGTATAAACCACCGAAAGTAGCTAATAATTAAGCTAGTGGTAAAAATTTATAAGACACGCTTAAATGCAGTGAATTAACTTATAAACTTCTATTGACTGTGCGCTACTGGCATAAGATACAAAAAGATTATCAGTAATGATAAGTAGGGATTGACCGGAAAGAGATTTTCCACCGGAAACCGGAACCGAGTATTTGGATGAACTATCTGCCGGAAACGAACCGGAAACGAACCGGTACCATTTGTTCCATATGCGAAGCTTCACATTTTCAAATTTTCATGTAATAAAAAATTATCGAAATAAATTTGTGTACATGTAATAACTGACTGATACATTTTGAATTGTAGAAATAAATATTAAATAATCAGTTAATAGTTAATACATTTCAAGAAAATGGAATTGAATTCAATGGATGTTTAATTGTTTTAAGGCTGAACATTAATAATTTTATATACGTAAGTTTATTAAATAAATTCTGAAAGAAACAAATTTTTTGCAACTATTTGCGTCTACAATATTTGCCGAGGCGAATACTTCCGGAAACGGGATTTCCGGCCGAACCGAGTATCTGAAACGGTTTCCAGTCAATCCCTAATGAATAGGCCTAAATAGGCTACATGAAATATTTAAACGAAGCTGTTGGTTCGCCGAGTCCAAAATAACCCAAATAACGATTAGTCAAACGAGATTAAACGCAAACAGTATTGCAGTTGCCAGTTTGTAACATTAAAGAAGTTAAAAACGAAACAGTTACGAGAAAGTCGAGCACATGGCTTCCTTGCTTTTGTGGCTGTAACTTGGGAAGGCATAGGGCCTATACAAGAAAAATCGGAAATGCGTAGAGCGTCTCCCAACTTCCCAAGTTATTCCACACTTAGGAGGGCATAATTAACGTCAGAGATCAAATTGCTTTTGGTTCTGCAACAGTGTGGGTGTTATCTTGATCAAAACAGTTGAAGATGAAGAAGGATAAGTAGCAAACAAAATATCAGAAGGAGGAAAAGGAGCAGAAGGAGCAGAAGAAAAAAGAGAAGGATAATTTAAAAGAGCAAAATGCTGAAGTAGGAGGATCAGTTTAATGAGAAGAATGGAAAGAAGCTGGGGAAACGGTGGACGAGTTGCAGATTCTCTCGAACGTCCGCGTAATGCTGTTAGATCATGGGTTAGAACAGAGAAGCCTCTGTTTTGGAAGCCCGCCCGTCGTAATTATGAACATACTCAAATTTGAATTTGCCTTTGATCTTCCATAAAGCTCCATCTCAGCGTCCTCTATCGGTGCTGAGCCGTCAGTGCACAACCTAAGGCAGCAACAATATACGATAAAAAAATCGTTTCTGTTGGGTTTGAACTGTCAGTCGATCAGGCTGTGTGTAACATTCACGCATCCGTTTAGAAGTCCCGACTGCGAGTCACTTACTACAACGCAAGCTTTGATATTCACGGGATTGTTTCGTCATTGCAGGCCCGGCCCTAGGGTGTGCGTGGCCCAAGGCAGGAAGCGATGAGCTGGGCCCCAAGCATAAAAACTCGGCTGCCTCTTTCGCCTTGCCCTAAGGCCGGGCCTGCGTTATTGTATATCATCGGAAACAGATGACACACAACTTAGCGCACACATTCATTTTGGACATGTACGTATAACCAGGGGCGCCGCCAGGCTTGAAAAAATGGACGCACACCCTTCCGTCTCCTCCCATCCACACCGGTCCCCGTCCTCTGTCTGCCACTCGCAGTCATTATTATTATTATTCGTTTATTAACTCCACACGTTGTCACACCGCAACATGGTACAAACCAACAGTTTAGAATAATAGAATCAAGAGTCGCTTGCAATCATGACTGTAAATAAAAATGAGTTATAGAGAAACTGGATTCTACTTTAAGGCATCATAGAGAACCCTAGAAATAAAATTAGTATCGTCCTTTGGAGGCAGGGCAAAGTCATGTGGGCGCGGACGGAGGCTATACTGTCGTGTGATACATACACTTGATGGCATACACTGAAAATGACTCAGAGTGACTCATAAAAGTACAGTATAACACATGCATATGATATCATATGATATTATTTATACATACTGTATGGTAAACCAAAATTACACAGTGAAATTGTCAAAAATATCGATGCGATGCCTAACCCTTGTGTGGATTTGATTTGGTGGGTGGACGCACGTGCGTCCAGTGCGTCACGCTGCCGGCGCCCTGCGTATAACAAAGCGAATGCCTTATTTTACTAGGGTGCAGATTCGTAATCTGATCATAGGGCTGCAGGGCTGAATTTCTCTCAGAGTCACTATTTTTTTTCGCTGTGGCTCAGTCTGTTTTGATCAGAAATAATTAAGCGCGTAAATGCCTTCATTATAAATCTACAGCCGAAAGCGTTCTACTAGAAAGCTTATCCACACTGGCTTCCTGTCTTCGCAACAACTCTATACTTCGCCTATGAACATTGGCGATCGTTTAAAGGCCATCAGACCGCCACAGTTACATTCAACTGTCATTCGTCCATATCTCGTGCCACTGGAGAGAAAAGATGAACTCTGTTTTTACCAGCTACTCAACTTTTCAAATGTATCAGCAAAAAACTAATACAACAGACCTTTCGACAACTTTTCAAATGTATCTAATACAAGCAAATTTCTTAAACTTATTTCTAGTACAGTAAAAGAGGTTTTCAAAAATTACCTAGGTTTCAGTTTTGTCCAAAATAACAACATGATATACTGAAACGTGTTACGAGACGTAAAAATGACGTACCGAGACAGTGCGGACTGCTTTTTCTACAAAGCACGACGCATCTGTTCAGAGCCATTAAACAGCCATGTTCATAGCACTTTTGAGGGGTTCCAAGATGCGCTTTATAAAAGTCTAGACACATACAATATATACACTAGAGATTCGTTATAACACGCTATAAGACGAATTCTGATATAGCACTTCAGGGGCATGGATCTCAAATTAAATTCAGTTCCAGGTTTGGCGAATGGCGAATGTGTAAAATTTAACCTCAGTTAAGCTTAAATAAACATGTACCGGTAACAGTAATATATATGTCAGTTTTCATGCTTATTCCTTAGAGTGTAGGCCAGAATGCCGTTTTATGAATAGTCTTTGAACAGCCTTAATTAATTATGTCCACCCGGAAGCCATAAAATTGAAATATTAATATGCACTAAAACATTAATAAAAATGTGGCGAATTCCCTGTTTGAAATGCCATATCTTTTCAGCATCAGGGAGCGAACCCTCTGACCAATGACTTTCTCCCTGGACCCCACTGGGGCACAGCCGCAGACCCTCTAATTCGCTCCTCATGTGCAGTTGAGAAAATTCCTTAGAAGAAGAAGCACGCAAGTGGAGTTGCTCGTCATTAAAATAAAGAACTAACTGGAAGAAAACGAATTGAAAGTAAAGCCAGGTGCCGTTGACTGAATGACTTTTAGCAAAAGGTGCCTTGCTTTGAAAAGGTTGGGGACAACTCTACTAGAATAATGATAATGACCTGACTACGGTTTGAGTTTGGTGTGCCATCGATTGATGACCTGCGCATTTAAACCGGCGACAAGGGAGTAATTTTAGTCTATCGTTAAAAGGATAAACCGCGAGAATGTGCTTATTGGCAGACAGATTACTAATTAGTAATAATTAATAAACTTTAACAGAACTCATCCAGAGTCCAGACATGGAAAAACAGAAAGGCAGACCTAAATTTTTCTTTGACGTACTACAACACAAAACGAAACCGCCGTTGATTTGCGAATGCAAACTGGCGGCATATAAATCCAAGAATAGTAACAGGTCCGAGCGTTACGTTGTACAGCCAGACGACATTGCTCGTGATGTAACGCTAGCCAAGAGCTGTCGCTGGTACCTCCACATTCGACGATTAGTCGTATTGCCAGAATATTCTGGACCTAACTTTCGATAATGAAAGAGATGACCATCGCCTTCGTCAACCATCACATTTACATCTCCCTTCCTCACGAGACTGCTATCCAGAATCTCATGAACATGCCAAATGAGAATTCTTTCCGGGCGACCCATAACCTTTGACCTTTCCATCCACGGATTCAATGTATCCAAACAAGTCGTCTTCGTCAGAGTCTTCAGCTCGTAGTCTCCAACTTTGAACGGCTCCGTTAATGAAGAATCGCTACCAGCTTCCAACGGAAAAAAGAGATTTCGGAAATTGTAAGAAGCTGCTCTGTATATTTCTCCAGGTAGCTTGTCCTTGTGGATGAGGTCCAGCATATTCTTCCAGTTTGTGGTGCGCGTTGGAATTATGAATTCGTCCAAATCCTGGTTAATGAGGTACTTTGTCCGGTACATCACCCTGAACAGACAATCGTTCTGAGCCAGAATCTGACCGTGGTTGTGCATTTCATCCAGAGCAGATGGTCTGTTCCACTTGACTGATTCCACGATACCCATCCAGGAGTAGGATTGAAGGCATGAATAAACGTCATCGTTGGGTGACTCCAGGTAAAATACGAATTTGTCTGCTCCGAGTAATCGATTCAGTTCGATGAATTCGATGATTTCCATTGTTGCCATGTAGTCTCCGAATAACGGGGGAATGCAGATGGTGAAGTTGGAGATATCCATTGAGAAATTGGTGTCGTTAATGCTGGGAGAATTCTTCCCAAGGTTCGCTTCAAATATTTTTCTTGTTCTTAGGTCGACCAAAAGCAAGTTGTTTTGCGGAGGTTGTGAAGCATCACTTGTCAGTGACACCCCACTGGGTGGATCGGTTGCTGAAGTTTTAGGTAGACTACATAGTATAATGACAGCCATCAGTCTGAAAAAGCAAAACGATTAAATGAGCTGATTTGTAGACCTATCTGCTAATAGCTCACCATTCATGCCAGAAAGAACAATTCTTCTCTTGTTCTGCCTCTCATTAAAACAATGTATGGCCCTAAGATATTCTCAATCGCTTGTCGCAGGCTTTGATTTTCGCTAATCGCTTCTATAATAATGTTCCGTCTGTTTCTAAATATCATTTTGGTTTACACTTCAGACTCAATTGTTGTTGTTATTGTTAATTATTTGTTAAGGTTATTTATATAGAGATACTTCACATTATTATTTTATTATTATTGTTACTATTATTATTATTATTATTATTATTATTATTATTATTATTATTATTATTATTATTATTATTATTATTATTATTATTATTATTATTATTATTATTATTACTGTAACTGTTATTGTTATTGTTATTGTTATTGTTATTATTATTATTATTATTATTATTATTATTATTATTATTATTATTATTATTATTATTATTATTATTATTATCCGAGAATTCATGTCTAGGTTCTGTTCTCTCAGAAAATCGAGTTCACCGCCGCTGCCTCCGTTAAGAAAGCGATGGATATCGACAGGTTTGTTGCTCTTTGGCTCCGGGCAGCTTTGACATGGCGCCTTGGAAGTCACTGCGTTGAAACGCTGCACCATGACTGAAAGGCTCTTGAATAGGAAGTTTGTTTCGCGGGAGTCATCGGTGGTTTTCGAGAGTCGGCGACCAATTTCAGATAGAAAGGCGAGGCCCTCTCTGTTAAGGGGACCGAAGGTTTCCACCACTACAGGTATGAAGATGTATCTCTTCTGTAGTTCAGAGTATTTGGTGTGCTTTCTCGCAGCAGCCACCTCCGCCGCCCCTCCTGCCGTGGCCGCCGTTTCTGTGGTGTAAGAGACGGCCACCGTGTCCACCACCGTCGCGTCCCACAATAAGGACAGCACACCGCTCCACGGTATTAGGGTCTGGCCATCCGGTCTCTTACCATCCGACCTGGATAAGCCGGACGGCTCCTTGACTGCAGGGATGCCGGCTCTGTTGAGGCTGCGGTGGATGAGGTCGTTGATGTTGCTGTGCCTAGCTTGTCGGCCGAACCCCATGCAGTGAGCACGACAACCCATGCGCGCCTCTGGACGAGACGTTGGCGCCGCATGCGCATATGTGCGGTTCGCAGATTGCCAGACCCAATCGTAGACCGACCGCCACCTTCATTATAAATATTATTAATATAATTTATTATTATTATTATTATTATTATTATTATTATTATTATTATTATTATTATTATTAATTATTGTCATTATTAATTATTATTATTATTATTTTTTTTTTAACGCCCGAGGTACAAAAATCCCTCAGGCTCTAAGAAACTATAAAACAGAAGTGTATTTAAGCTTGGAGCACGCCGTTCTCGTCTCCGGGGTGTGGTGTGAATGTGCCTCTAAAAGCAATGGCGTTAAAACGTTGGAGACAAATTGACAGTCTCTGGAAGAGGTAAATTGTCTCCCTTGGATCACCTGAGACTGCGGTAACACGGCGGCCCAACTCTGTTATTATTATTATTATTATTATTATTATTATTATTATTATTATTATTATTATTATTATTATTATTATTATTATTATTATTATTATTATTATTATTATTATTATTATTATTATTATGAGAAGAATATTTATTAAGCGCAAGTTAATAACCTATGACTTAGTGAGCTGAAAATCGTAAGACTCAGTTGTGTGTAACAAGATTCGCCTCTCACCATTAACCTTGACTTTTGATTTCGAGATCCATCCAATTTCGAAAGGGCTTCTCCGCTTTGATTACAATTTGCGACCATGGTTTGCGACCATCTGCCTTGTGTGTTGGGAAGGCAGAAATAATTCTTGGAGTACAGTATTTTTATTTTTTTAAGATAGAAAACAGTGTTTTATCATACATCCAAAAATACTGGAGTAGGCCTACGTGTATCTATTTTAGTGTTTTCTAACTACGTAGAAAAAAAATTATTTTAAGAAATTAAGTTGCTTGCTAAAATTTCTTTTCCCAAATTACTTTCTAGTTGGAAATGATATTCTGCCTAATCAAAGAATTTTTCCCTAAACTATCAACGACAAAAATATTAGAGGCCTGCAACATGAACGGATGTGAAAAATATAAAGCATTGCAAAAAATATCTCGGAAAAGTATTTTTAAAATAGTTTTTTATATTGCGTTTCCAGAATTTAGTTTTGCATATTTTAAAATACTTTTTGCAAGTATTTTACACAAAATCATTAGCTTAGAGAAGATTAACACCGCATCACATTACATAATATTACAATTACTTAAAACGTAATACTTCACAATGCATCAAACGATATCACATTGCATCACATTGCAGCATTTGGCCTACACAGTACACACACGTCTACGATCTGAACTTGCATTTAAACTGACCGCGAACTTGTGTCGAATGTATTCAGGTCAGTAACTCCAATGACCGGACTGACCATCCGTTGACCCAGTTTCTCTGACCAGAAGATACACTTCCAACTTCTTCTAGTTTGATTAATAGCCTTCCTTGATAGAACTCCGAAGATTCGAACCACCGGAAGTGTCTTGGGATCGACATCCGGTGCCAGACGATCGTCTACATATGCGGAGTAGACATAGGAAGAATTCACTTCTACCGGCTGAACAAGGACAACGGTAACTCGAGTGAGGTTATAAATGTAATGTAAGATGAACTACCTAACAGCAAAGCATTAACCAACGGTGCACCAATGCTAGACCAATTGTGGTCAATACCAGAATCAGCCATGGTAAGAAAAGTCTAGTACAGAAGGTAAGTCTGATACGGCAAGGAAAGGCCAGGTTATATGCAAATAGGTAAGATGCATGTGCTGTTAATCGTCAAAATTTCTCAGTTGCGTACGAGAAAGACCAGCTTATTAACCGGTGTATATAAAATCTGTTACAATCGCATGTGTCGCTCAGTCAGCCTCAGGCCTCGCTTCTGATGAGCTTCAATGAAGGTGTGCAAACAGGTATTCTTCTTTTCTCTTAGGTTCATTACCTCACTAAAGATTGGTTTGCGATTGCACGCCTCCATTTACTTGACTATCTCGATGTCATTTATCCTAAATGAATTTAATCATAGACAGCTATGATGAAACTACGGTCACTACACACAATCCTTTCCCTCAAAAACTTTAACGACGAGAGTGTACTAAAAGTGACTGGGAAACCAATGCAGCTCGTTGTTTACATTTTACTGTTACGTTAAACAAAATACAATGACAGCACGTATTAGACGTTGAACTAAATATTTCACTTGCCTGAAAATCGCTGTCGATGTAAGTGTAGTTAAGCCTATACTGTGTCTTCAGTGACAAGATTTCGGTTCTCTGCCAAGAGTAGACAAATAATATAACGGCTGCCACCAGAAACGACAGGCACAACTGCCAACGTTTCGGAAAGCGTCTTAGCAGACCTAAAATTCGCAGGGGTTGGGCTATGAAAAACATTTGAAAAATACGTTTGACAAAAGACATTCTCTATGTCGAAATCAGATTCAGCCTAAGTAATCGCTCAAATATTACTATAATTAATATTGATCGCGTTCTTGAGATGCGTTTAAAAAACCATTTCGGATAGGCTTAAACTATGCGTCCAAATAGGATTTGCAAGTGTAGATCGCCCGTATGTCTACGCGAACTTGTCAACATGTTGGTGAACATTATGTGATAGGCCTATGTTTGATAGGCCTACACTATTATGTTCGATCACATGACCACAATGCCTCAACAGGCCATATTGGTCGAGGAGTCAAAAGTTCCCGCTGCTGATGCAGATTATAAATCAACTGGTATGCCTGCAGAAAGAGGAAAAATTAGGACCTCCCTCCCCAGTTTGACTCCAATGCCAGCTTCCGTATTTTGCAAGGCGGCTTAAGCGACATTTGAGTTTTACTACACATATCTAATAGGGTATCCTTGGCTGTTAGTATGCTGCTAATTCCTATAAAATCTGTACACTACAACTTACTAAGATTACATATATATATATACACACACATATATATATATATATATTCATATTTACATTACATTACATTGCATTACATTACTAGTACTTCTTTGTGTAATCGAAAAGCACTGGAAGGAATAGATGAACATGCATCTTTAGAGACCTACCAAAAAGATTGATAACCATAGTATAAGCTACTTAGGAGTCATTTTCATTACATTACATTGCATTCATTACTAGTACTTCTTTGTGTAATCGATGATTTGACCCGATTGGTCACAATTGTAAAAACCTTTCTTTGCTTGCGTTATACATGTAACTTGTTTGTCTGCAAGAATGCCTGTCATTGGTATGATGATAGATGGAGGTACTTGTTAGACATATAGGAGATAAACTAGAATGATACAGTAGACTGAAACAAGAGAATTTGTTATGGAATTAATTAACTGCTACTGCTTAAAGGTTGCAGTAATTCTACTGTTACAAACACTGTTCTCTTTGGTGGATTTTTTGTTTGATTTATATACATATGTATAAGTAATGATTCAGATCTCAAGGCCTGAATGCAGGCTGATTATTACACTGATTGTACTGAACTTTAGGCATTGGACTATTTGATATGATATATATATATATATATATATAGGGACATATAAACAGGACTATATATACTAAACTGAAATGCTAGGGACATAATTAGAGTCAAACGCAGGAATGACCATACGCTGGAACTAATTCAGCTGGCGACAGATACTCGCGGGCCGGGCCGATGGTGCACGTGCAGTCAATTAGTAGATACATACAGGGAAGGGAGTAAAGACACTGTGGGCGATGCTAATTATGCTGGGTTAGATAATACAAGTGGAAGCTATAACGCTCGACTCTCAAGAACCTGTTATATATGTAATGGAACCAGGCTAAATTTAACAGATGATAGTGATGGAAATACGAATGAGGAACTCAGTGAGGAACTCAGACTAGAAAGGGAGTTAATTGTAATAGAAGAGATAGAAGGGGAGGAAGAATTAGATGTAATTTTGAATGAAGATGAAGAAGAAACCTTGAGCAGCATGAATACAGATCCTGACATTAATTACTTTAAGAATGTGAACTGGTCAAGTGATTACATATCACCACCTATGCTCGCTAAAAAGATTAAGGAGGAGAGTGAGCACGAAGGAACTAACTTCAAACTCCTCCACATAAACTGCAGAAGTGTACTGCATAAATTAACTGAAATCAGGGAATTAGTGGAGGGACTCCAAATATCAATTGTTGCATTATCGGAAACATGGTTAGATGGTAGCCTGGAAGAAACTATCCAAATCCCTGGTTATGACTTCATAGGGAAGGCTAGGCTGGGAGAAAGAGGTGGCGAAGTAGGACTATTGGTCAAAGATACTCTAAAATTTCAGCTGTATGAACCTAAAGAAGGCTACAAAAACCATAAAACGTATGAAAGTCTTTTTATAAGACTGCTTCTAAAAAATTCGAACCCAATAATAGGAGTAATTTATAGAGCACCCGGTCTGCAATTAAAAGATTTCAATGAGGAATTTGATGAATTGGTAACTGGAATCCGGGATAGCTCTAAGCAAATAATAATAATGGGAGATTTTAATATAGACTTACTCAAACTAAATAAACACAGAGATTCCAACATATTCTATAACTCTTTAATAGCACATCACTACCTGCCAACCATAACTAAACCAACTAGAATTACCTCCTCCACACGTACTTTAATAGACAATATATATTGTAGCTCATGGTCCAAGTTGCAAAACTCATACATAGTCATCTCTGACATATCCGACCATTTGCCGATTTACGCAAGTTTTTCCTTGGAGAATGTATATAAAAGAAAGTGCGAAGATAGGACTCAAAGAGTAATAACTGAGGCAGGAAGGGATCAGTTTCAAAGAACCCTGACAGAGATTAATTGGGATGAGGTTATAAGTCTCTGTGATAAAAGAAACGCGAATGAAGCCTATGAAAGTTTTTTGGAGAAATATAGTCGGGCCTATAATGAAGCCTTTCCACATAGAGAAGTGACAAAGCATAAGGTAAAATCGAAACGGCCCTGGATGACCGCAGGACTGCTGAAATCTTGCAAAAAGAAAAATCTCTTATACATAAAATACCTGAAATGTCCAAACCAACAAAATAAATTAAAATTTGTACAGTATAGGAATAAATTTAAAACAGTTCGAATTAATGCCGAAAAGAACTACTATGCAGAGGAATTTTATAAACATCATAATGATATGAAGATGACATGGAAAGTTATCAGAGCAGCGATGAACATAGAAGACAAAAAGGTAAAAATGGACTCATTAACAGTAAACGGAGATAAAATAAATGACCCAGAGCAAATAGCAAACATGTTTAATAAATATTTCACCAGTATAGCGACCGATTTAGCGAGTAAAATTCAAAACTCAGTTTGTTCCTTCGAGGATTATATGCCCCCTTCACAATGTAATTCAATGGGACTGACCCTAACTTCCCAGGAGGAGATTATGAAAATAGGAAAGATGCTAAAAAAAACCATGCAGCAGGAGTGGACGAGATTGACCCATATATCGCTACCCCCAACAGTGCTGGGGCCCACCCTGCTGTTAGATCGCGAGCCGGTCTGAATCCCGATTGTGGGAGTTTAACGGGCTGTGTAAACCTCGGGGAGAGACCGATCTTGAGTAATAAAGAGAACACAGGTCTGTATCGGTAAAGACGGGGAAGCAGACCTCGTTGGTGACCGCTCGACATATACGGGGAGAGGTACCAGGTTGATTCCGTTCGAAAAATACGGGGAAGCAGACTCCGTTGGTGACGTTCGATAAAGACGGGGCAAGACCCCGGTGGTTCCGTTCGATACACAGGTCTGTATAATTACGGGGAAGGCAAGTCCCCGATGGTGACAGTTCGATATGTACGGGGAGGGTGACCCCGTTGGTTCCGTTCGATAATATCGGGTAAACTACCCGCCTTTCTTTTAACTCGCGGGACTAACCGCAAACTCTTAACTCGCGGTCAAACAGAAATATCTCAACTACACATAAAAGCCTATACATATTAGAGTGTACAATTCACAATAAACAATAATACAGTTATACGCTGAATCTTAACTCGTGGTCTACCACAAGTTTCTTCCTTTGGATGTTTTACTTCCGTCATAGTTACTCCCGCGGTTTTCCCGCATATCTTTCTTTGGCCTACCTAACTCGCGGTCTACCCGCAAAATCTTGGCTCGCGGAACTAACTGGAAACTTCTGAGTTCGGGGAACTCCCCGAACAATCTGACCGTGGTTCGTTCAGGTGCGTGGAAGACAGGAAACTTCCCGCAGTGGAAAGTGAAAACACAGGTCTGTGTGAAATGATGGGGTAACAGTACTGATAGTTACTCCACAGATACCGTTAGCAGGATCGAGTGTGAGTACCGAGAAACGAAGTCTACGAGTCTGTGCGCTCCCGGAAAAAGACACAACTGTTACGTTCTCTATTGGATTCAGAGAGTCAGGTTCAAGAGATACGGCTTGTGGAGTAAGGGCCCACTCTGCTGCTCAGGTCTCGAGACAGACTAATTCTGAATATTGGGAAGATAAAAGGTTATGTAAACCGGGTAGGGATACGCCGCAACGAGAAGATACAGCGGGCCAGATCCCTAGGTGAAGAGTTCGCGAGTTCCGAGTAAACGGTAGAATAAATCAGACCAAGAGATTAACCTCAAAGTTCGGATCGGATAGTCGGGTACCCAGGTCCGAAAGAGACAAGTTCGCGTTTTGCTAGCCGAAGTTCAGCTAGTCAAAGTCCCTATGTGAGGAGTACGATAATCCCATGTATGAAGGGAAATAATAAAGCAGACCAAGAGAGCGATACGTGAAAGTCCGGGTAGTCGGATACCCATGTAGAAACATATTTGCTTGTCGTAACACGCAGCTCTGAGAACTGACTGAAGTGCGAGGATGGGCCCCCTCGTGCGTAGGTCGGAACGAAGTTCTGTGTGTAGATATGAAGGCCATAAAGAGAGGACCTTCACTATCAGAGTGCCGTAGAGACCCCTTCAGGTATCTTTCGAAGCAGAATTTATCACTGTGTTCGTCGACAATTGCCAACACAGAAGACGGGTAAGGAAACTTACTCCGTAAATGTGGTGCATGATAATATACGTGTGAGGCCGGTATGCCCTGCACGGATATGGAGCCAGAGATACGTACGGTGGGAAGACGTATGGACAGGCGCCTAGACGACACGACGTAGAGTTACAATTGACAGTTGCCCAAAAGACCGGTGTCTAGGACGATGTGATGCAGAGACTTGTCGCATGTATTCCTTGTTTCCGATACTTAGAAAACGTTTGGTGTCCCTTATAAATGGCGATAGTTAAAGAGTCACGAGATGTAGAATGGTACGTAAAAGTTAAGATCAGGTGGAGCGTTGGAGGAAGCCCGTAGCTAAGAAGGCACACAAAAGAGGAAGACTCCTGCTGGTAACAGAACGAACCCTGTTCTGAAGGACGGCCATCCTGCAGGACGTTGCCCATCCGGCGACCGCGGAAGAAGCAGAGTCAGACCCAGAGATCGAACTGTATACTGTTGCCTTTCTTAAGCGGCCAATCCTGAATCTCCTCTGATAGGAACGTTCACTATGGGAAGAGATAGAGAACAGCCATTTTACGTCGACAGTAGACAAGGCAGCGACTCTGGTGGGGCTCCAGACGGGCAGTGGGCTGGAGTCGCCACCACCACCGGGAAACCCGTCCGGCGCAACGAGAGTGCAGGCGTCCGGACGGGCGCAGAACGCCACACATGCACTGTATTGTATTATATATGGGCATTTATAAAGCGCCTCTCGCGGCATAGACCATTCAGAGGCGCTCCCAGTGCGCGAGACCCCGAGAGAAAAAGCAGGATTTAAGGTGAGAAAAGGAAGAAGCAACACTACCAGAGAGAATGGTGGTGCGGACAGAAGGAAGAAGTCGGTTCCAAAGTGAGGGACCTATGCAGGCAAAGGTCCTAAATTGAGCCATAGTGGTCCTGACATGAGGAATTAAGAGGTTAAGGCGATCAGAACATCGGAGAGGTCGCAGCGAAGCAGCAGAGTGAAGCCGTAGAATTAGATCACGGAAGTACTGTGGAGCAAGACCCAATTGAGACTTAAGCACAAGAATAAGCACGTTGAATTGTATACGGGCAGAGAGAGGGAGCCAATGGAGTTGTTCAACCATGATGGTGGAGATGGGAACCGAGGGAGATGGGCAATTAGTCTAGCAGCAGCATTGAGTACTGACCGAAGAGGAGACAGGCGGATCTTGGGGAGGCCAATGAGGAGAGAATTGCAATAGTCAATTCGAGAGCAGACGAATGCATTTACAACTGAGGTGAAGGTCGAGGATGAGACAGACCGCAGAATAGCCCTGAGACGCCTTAAGTGGAAATAAGAGGAGTGGGTGCCATTGGAAATGTGCTCAGTAGAAGTAGGAGAGCTATATGCAGAGTGACACATAAGTCACGAACACTGGACGAGAAAGTGTAGTGAGGAAACCTTTAAGACAGGAGCACGAAATCAAGCTTTTTGAGTTGCTGGGGGTTGGAGGGTGGGTGCCAAACCATATGAATTGGGTTTTGGTAGAGTTTGAAGAAAGCAATTTGAAGACATCCAGCGATTAAGATCCTGTGAGAAATCCTCAATGGAACCAGTTAGAAGGAGTTGAGCAGAAGGAGGCCCATGGACAAAGCCTAGACGTCATCAGCGAAAAGGTGTGTAGAGAATGTGGAATATGGAAGGAATGTCCACCGTATGGAGAATGAAGAGAAGTGGGCCAAGGATCGAGCCCTGAGGAACACCAACTTTTACCGACACCCACCGAGTTCTAGAATCACCGGAGATGATCATTTGAGAGCATTCAGACAGATAAGAACGGAACCAAAGGAGAGGAGTGCCCTTAAGACCACAAGATATCTCAAGGCGCTGGAGTATGTATGTATGTTTATGTGTGCATGATATGCATGTATATATGAATGTATGTGTATATGCATGTATGTGTGTATATATGTGTGTATATGCATGTGTATATGTATGTATGTGTATATGTATGTATTATTTATTTATTTATTTATTCCGGATATTTCTATAGCGCCTCTCGAAGTCAACTACTACTCAGAGGCGCTCCCGACTACAGCATTTGATACTGTGCCGGAATTTTCACGCCGAAGCGCCACGAGCAATTGCGAGTGAAGGACTTGCCCAAGGTCCGTACGCAGCGGCTAGAGTGGGATTCGAACCTGCAACCCTCCGGTCACAAGGCGCCGAACTTACCACTGAGCCACCACGCCCCATATATGTGTATATATGTATGTATATATGTATGTATGTGTATATGGATGTATGTGTATATGTATGACATTGTATGTATATGTGTATGTATGTATGTTTGTATATATGTGTTTATGTATGTATATGTGTATATATGTGTATATATGTATATTTATATATGATATATATGTATTTCGGGGGGCCCGTAGAGTAATGGATAACACACTGGCGTGAAGAGCAGTTGGTACCGAGATCGATTCCCGTAGACCCCGTTAGGTTTATTCAGCCTTCCACTCGCTAGGTAGCGGCGGTGGTTAAATGAATAGTAGGCCGTGATTGGCGCCCTGTTATCTGCCGTATAAAACAGTTGCATTCGACTCCTGTAAAACTGTTATCATGTGCTTCTACTGTATACATGTATGTAAGGTGCCTTGCGTATCTGCCGTTTCTACTATATGTATGTTCACTGTACAGTGCAGTGCGGTTAGCAGGCGCTTGAATAAAGAAAAGATTATTATTGTTATTATTATTATTATTATTATTATTATTATTATTATTATTATTATTATTATTATTATTATTATTATTATTATTATTATTATTATTATTATTATTTTTTTTTTTTCCCCGAGGTACATATGATCCCTCGGGAGTTCAAAAATTAGGGGGGCATTGTTCTGGAATGGCTAGTCTTCGCAGATGGTTTTATCGGTGCAAAAGGTGCTGACAAAAGCAACAGCATTGAAGCGTTGGATTGCCATAGATAAGCGCTGATAAAGGAAAGTAGTCTCTCTATTGTCTCCTGATATTTGGGCCAGGCGGTAGCCGAGGAGGTTGATCAGTGCGAGGCCTTCCTGATTTATGGGACCCAGAGTTTCAAAGGCCAAGGGCACAAAGCAATATGATGACAAAATGGCAGTATCAGTATTATTATTATTATTATTATTATTATTATTATTATTATTATTATTATTATTATTATTATTACGTATGATTATTGTTATTATTATTATTATTATTATTATTATTATTATTATTATTATTATTATTATTATTATTATTATTATTATTATTATTATTATTATTATTATTACGTATGTATGTGTTTATGTAAGTATGTGCGTATGTGTATGTATGTACTATGCAATACAACACGATATTCGTTTATTCAACATAGTTACAGAGTTCTGATGTGACAAATGATGAGAGAAACATAATAATCGTCTAAGCTGTTCGAAAGAGAATGCATGTTGACAAACCGTGAGCAAGCACAAGGCCCAAGAGACTAATTATTGGACCTGAATTTAATATAATAATAATAATAATAATATATAATAATATTTATTCTTTAATTAATCGCCTGCAAACGCACTGCGCTGTACATGTACATGTTATGCGATAAATCTTAACTACTAACAGAACAGACAGCCTGCAATACACGGCGCAAATTGCAGCCTACAAAGCATGTCCGCCTATGGGACTCGATCTCTGTACCTCTCATACTCTATACGCCAGATGTTATCCAATGCGCTATCGGCCCCCCCCCCATATAAGGCCCTGGCAATAAAATTACGGTCATCTCTTTTTTAGAAGCCTGAACCCTGTACGTACGAATGTATATATATGCATGTATTTATGTATGTATGTATATTTTTATGTGTGTATGTGTTATGTGTGTTTCTATGTTAATATGTTTGTATGTGGATGTATGTATATATATATGTATGTTTGTATGCACCTGCGTATATGTGTATGCATGAATGTATGTGTATGTGTGTATGTATGAGCGAATGTATGTATGTATGCAGGTTTCTTAATTATTAATAATAAAAATAATGATAATACGCGCCTTACATAGAGAAGCAGGAACGCAGACAAAAATTTTTCAGACATGCAACATCTAGATCGACTCAGCGTTTAGCTCCCTATAGGAGGCAGCTGTAAAATGAGCGAGCTCCTAACAGGCTGCCAAGAGGAGTGTTCAATGGGACATTGATATTTGTACCGCCATGTTGCAATGTTTCAGTGTGTTTCCGTGTCCTTTTGAATAATCACAAATACATTATTATTATTAACGATACAAAACAAACAGATGTTGGTTTGAGAATGACGGAATAAAAATTCAAGAACTGTAACAGGTCCGAGCGTTACGTTCTGCAGTCAGACGACCTTGCTTGTGATGTAACGTTAGCGAAGAGCTTTCGCTGGTACCGCCACATTCGACGATTAGTCGCAGTGCCAGAATATTCTGCACCTAAAATGCGATAATGAAAGAGTAGACCATCGCCTTCGTCAACCATCACATTCACGTCTCCCTTCCTCACGAGACTGCTATCCAGAATCTCATGAACATGCCAAATGAGAAGTCTCTCCGGTCGACCCATAACCTTTGACCTTTCCTTCCACGGATTCAATGTATCCAAACAAGTCGTCCTCGTCAGAGTCTTCAGCTCATAGTCTCTTACTTTGAACGGCTTCGTTAGTGACGAATCGCTAACAGCTTCCAATGGAAAAAAGAGATTTCGGAAATTGTAAGAAGCTTGTCTGTCTATTTCTCCATGTCGCTCGTCCATGTGGATGAGATCCAGCATATTCTTCCAGTTTGTGGTGCGTGTTGGAATTATGAATTCGTCTAAATCCTGGTTTATGAGGTACTTTGTCCGGTACATCACCCTGAACAGACATTCGTTCTGAGCCAGAATCTGGCCATGGTTGTGCATTTCATCCAGAACAGATGGTCTTTTCCACTTGACTGATTCCACGATACCCATCCAGGAGTAGGACTGAAGGCAGGAATAAGCGTCATCGTTGGGTGACTCCACGTAAAACACGAACTTGTCTGCTCCGAGTAATCGATTCAGTTCGATGAATTCAATGAGTTCCACCGTTTTCATGTAGTCTCCGAATAACGGGGGAATACAGATGGTAAAATTGGAGACCTTGTTGTGATTCCACGAAAGTCTGTCGTGTGTATTTGAAGACAGCTTTTTAAAGTTCCGACTCAGTTTCCTGAGATCTTTCACGGGCAGGTGGTTTTTTGGACTTTGACAGATGTCATTTACCAAAGACACAGCAGTGGGTGGAGCAGATGTTGAGGTGGTGGGAAGACTACACAAAACCATAGCGGACATAATCCTGAAATCACACACAAATGAAAACATTTCAATATTTAAAGACTAAGACTAAGGGTAATTGTTATAGTAATTAGTCACATCAGTCGTGCCGATGACCAACGCGCATTGGTCTTGAAGTCGTAAACGGCCCTTGTGTTTGAATTCTGATTCTGTCCTGGCACAGAAACGGACCAAAGGACTTGGCTATAGCGGACTTGATTATATATAGCCCCGGTGCATAAACTGGTCTCCCTGACGTGGCTTTTTTGTGGCGCTGAGGTATTTCGGTGATTTGCATTACATATTTAATCGATGGTCGTTAATGTGAAACCTGACGATAGATTGTTGTCTACTCTACTCTATTTTCCTCGTCTGGTTGAAAGAAAGTCTTATCTGTTAAATACTGACGGCCTAAATTAGTTACATGTATAATAGTAGTGTCAACATTGCCAAGTATTTAACGCACATTCTTATCACGTCACTATGGAAACCGGTTGTTGAAGAAAATGCGTATTATATAGGCGAGCACCTTATGTTTGGTATTTTTTAAATTAGATTTTAAATTGGATTCTTGTAAATTGATAAATTATTATCACTTTTAATGGCTTATATATTGAAATTCGCCTGAAAACATACTATTTTACTTTGACATTTTTACATTACATCCAGTGCAGGATTTAGGCATAAGGAATAAAGGCTACAGTCAAGGGCCTCACAATCAGCGGGGATAAAAAATATTCATATTTTGGGGAGGCTTTTAAAAATTTAATGTGTACTGTATGTATATATATATATATACATATATATATATATATATATATATATATATATATATATATATATATATATATATATATATATATATATATATAAAACCGAGAAGGCCCAATGCTGCGATATATATAATATCGCAGCATCGGGCCTTCTCGTTTGTGAGCCCTCTAACCTGGAATAGCTTTCCCTTATCGCTGCCTCTGCCTCCCAGTACATTTTATCCCATGTTCTTTTCTCGCCTTAAGGCCGCTCTATTCAGCCCTGCTGGAGTCGGGAGCACCTCTGAGTAGTTCTCCTGGACGAGTCGCTATATAAGTGTCCGTTTTGAATGAATGAATATTCTGTAGAATATTTTAAAACGACTTGTGCAGCAAATTCCATCTCACCTGAGTAAATGCATTCATTTTGAAAATAATTTAAAGTTTTCATTTAAATGCCTTGCTATTAAATAATTAAAAGGCACATATGTTTTCAAGTTTTG
The DNA here is from genome assembly GCA_963556255.1 of Allolobophora icterica. NCBI lineage: Eukaryota > Metazoa > Annelida > Clitellata > Crassiclitellata > Lumbricidae > Allolobophora > Allolobophora icterica. Next base: position 64,885,568 of record OY744608.1, read on the forward strand.
ATAGCTTTTCTGGTGTATATTTAACAAGGCCCTCCAAACCTTAAATAGCTTAGGGGTTCACCAAGTATAAATCCGGCACTGATGATTCCCCAGTATTCGTTCGTACGATTCGGACCGATTTTGTGCGCATAATAACTATATTAAATAAATTAAATAATTAATATACATAACTAAATTATTCATAAACCATAGACAAGGATCTTATGTGATGCGATAAGCATTTCATTGCAACAGCTTTCGATTTGAGACGATAAGTTTTTTTTATTGCTTTCCAACTCGGAACCATTCTACCTGATAGGACTCGACAGTTCCCGAATTCTTACCTAGCACCGAAAGCAGGCTCTTTCGCACCCTACTTGACGTAGCTTTCTTGTGTCTCTAAAAATGTTGGAGACTTACACTACATTACATTAAATTGCATTGCATTATGTTAAGTTACATTACGCCTGAGTCAAAATTTTACAAGGAGAGCATTATCATTTTCATAAGAAAATCTGCTGCAGTGAAAAAACAAGTTGTTGCCAGCTGGCTGCAGGTCTTGCCTGGTCTTATGTTAAACAAAAATACAATACAGCTGCATCTGATACAATACAATACAACAGCATCTGACACAATACAACTGCATCTGATGCGATACAATACAACTGCATCTGATACAATACAATACAACTGTATCTGATATAATGCCACCAAACAATTTCATACAAACAAGACTAAATATCTGTATTATGATATTGCCCTCCTTCCAATGCTCTCAAATGCACACACGACCTTACCACAGAACATCGAATGCACTGATCAATAGAGTGAAGAACTTGCTGAAGATCCCAGACACAGTGACCGTCTCTGGGGAGGAGGATCGAACCCGTACGATCCGCGTTACAAGGCAGGTGCTCTAACCAATCGGGTACCGTGCCCCACACGCATTGTCGTGTCATGAACGCTCTTAGATGTTTCTTTTGAAGCGGCGCTGTAGAAGCTCGTGATTGGAATGGCAGCTACCAATGTGCCGACCTTTTATTTGTGTCGAGTACATTGAGGTCCGTTATACCAGCCACCGGCATGACTAGTGGTAGATCGACCCTTTCGTACCAGAAGACACAATGCCAACTTCTCCTAGCTCGATAGATGGCTGTGCTTGGCAGAGCGGTGAAGATCCGAACCACCGGAAGTGCCTTGGAGTCGACATCCGGTGCCAGACGATCGTCCAGGTAAGCCGAATAGACGTAGGAAGAATTCACTTCCACCAGCTGAACAAGGAAAACACTGTCTCACGTGAGATCATGTCATGTAGCATATCGTAGTGTATCAGCTTTGTAGTATATTGAAATGTAGCGTATGGGTTTGGTACAGTGTAGTCTAGTGTCGTGTTGTATTATCGTAGTGTAGACGCCCCTGACCATTCCATATGGTTATGCATTATTGAAGAACAAAACTCAGGTCTCATACATTGAACTGTTTGACAAGTTATCTCTGCTGAATGTAAATTTTAAGCCAGCTAGCATCATGGTTGATTTTCATTATTGGCAGCTATTAACAGTTTAGAAAGAGTTTTCCGGACAGTGAAAGCTGGCATAGAAGTTTTCAGTCTAACGTCGGCAGTTTTAATCCAAATACTTGCAAGTTCATTGGATTTATTCAAAGAGAACAAGCATTACAACAAGGTCACTGCAGCCAGTTATTTCTGGCCGGTCACCCATCGCAACCTCCAAGGAAGAAGTATGCTGATGATTCTGGTCGTCGTTAGCAACTACAATGAGCGCAGTGTTCCTGATTATCCATGTGGAATAGCTCACAACCTTTCTTTTAAGTTAAATAAACTAATTAACACTAAACAGCATTTTCTGTTACACATTTGAATTCTTTCTGTGACGTTGCATGGTTCTCTAATAATTATATGTCTAATAAATTAATATATAAACTGTATGATTAATATACGTTATTTGTATATTTATATACTTAATATAAGCTTATCGGTATAGGGGGTTATTGTCCGGTTTTTTTTGCATGGGGGTTATTGTCCGGGTGGTAATTGTCCGGGGGGTCATTGTCCTAGAACCCCGAGCCCAAAAAGGGCGGTCCATGCGAGTTCAGAAATCATAATATGATAGTGGTGTGGAATGGTGACGGGTAGTTTAGGTTGGTGTAGTGTGTATTAGAGGTGACTACTTACTCATGGACAACATCAATCCCCATCCCACGGTCCCACCTCAGTAGTTCACTTCCCAAGAGAAAACGACAACATCATCATTATCAATAACAACAATGGTATCATCATCATTATAATAAAAAAGACAACAACATCATTATCATCGTCATCATCATCATCATAAACAACACCATCATCGTGCGCAAAATGTCAATCGATGGTCGTTTAAATATTCAGTTCATTATTATAATTATCTTCTTTTATTCAAACAAGTTCCCATTGACAGAACGCAGTGGGTGCTGATTATATATCTAATAACCAGTTTTTAAACGTCATACGAGCCAGAATGTTCCTGTCTAATTACTTTTTTATATATCATTCGGGCCAGACAGTTCCTATTATCTTTAATAGGAATGGCAAACGGAACGAGTCTGGGTCTCAAATTCCGCGTGTCGCCGCTCTCAGTGCATAGCCATTATGTCTGTTTCCAGCCCCACCCCATCCAATTAGGTCTGTTCTGGTCCACATTAGGTGTTTTCCCTTGCCATTTCCATACCAATTAAGAAAAATAACGAGATAAAAATGATCCCGCGCATCAAACAGTTATATTAAAACCTTAAGTTTTTAAATACACATTACCTAAATGAAGGGCGAAGGGCGAATCTGAGAAGGATGTGGAACGAAGAATTGGGTTGGCAAGAGGAATACTACAGGCACTACACAAGGTGTGGAGTGCGAGGGAAATCAGCAGGACCACCAAAGTACAGGTGCATGAGACACTTGTGCTAAACGTATTATTGTATAACTCGGAGACATGGACATTGAAGGAGGTGCAGAAAAGACGACTGAGGGTGTTCGAAATGATATGTTTACGAAGGATAGTTGGAGTCACCAGAAGAGACAGGATAAGAAATACGGAGATACACAACAGATTGAATATACAGCAGGACATCGTGGAAAGAATAAGGATCAGGAGACTGCGCTATTTCGGCCATATATCAAGAATGCGAAACGAAAGATACCCGAACATAGCACTACACGGATACGTACACGGAGAGCGGAGGAGGGGAAGACCAAGGTTGCGATGGATTGATGGGATTCGAGAGGACTGCAAGGAGATGGGCCTATCCGTGCAGGAGGCTACACAGAGAGCACAAGACAGGAAGAAGTGGAGACTCACCATAAATGAGCGGCTATTGCGTGCTGGGGCATCGCCAAAGCCATAAAGAAGAAGAAGAAATGAAGTTTAAACGATGTCGAATATTCAAGGATTTCAAGGATATAGCGCGATAACTTAACACTGAATGCGAAACCTGTTAGCTTAACAGATGTCACTTAGGGCCTACTGCAGTGGACAAAGTTAGAACCGTTATCCGCGCTTCTATTTTGTTGTGAACTGTTTTCAGTGTTTATTGAGACCCCTCCCAACCCCAACGCCGTTTTTCTTGGGATTTTAGCCCCTCCATAACTGTTCAGTTCCGGAACCTATTGTTCAGTTCCGGAACCTTTCTCTAGCTATGAGATTGGGGGCAAGGTAGGGGAATGGAGGACTTTGAGCGGAATGCGGGGCAGGACCTGTTAGCTAATTATCCGCGTTTAAATTCTCCTTAACCTAAGACGAAACAGCTCTTTTGATATTTTCTGTCCTTGGGTGATAAATAAAACCTTAAAAAGGATACGTCACGCTAGATGAGATGGGGGTACAACCCGACTATCATCGGATTTGCACGAATCCAACGACCATGCCTGAGCAGTGAGCAGGGCCCCTTTGTCCCCCGAGGCGAAGCTAATGCCCCACAGTAAAACCAGTCTTGTTGTCAAGACCTTAAACCTCAAGACCAAGACCAAGACTTTGAACCTCAAGATCAAGACCAAGACTTTGAACCTCAAGACCAAGACCAAGACTTTGAACCTCAAGATCAAGACTCAAAAAATCACAATCAGGTCAAGACTTCTATTCCTTAGAAAAAATTGTCAAGGCGAATACTTGCTATTTTAATGAAAACATGAGTCTTATTTTATTCAAGCAAATTAAGTTTAAATGTAGACTGCAGAGCATTCCGAATTCGTATTTACAAAAGTCCTTCATGCAAAGTTTTATTCCAAATGCCAGTTGTATTTTATAAAAACCAATTCGCTCAGAATTTTCTGACTAAGACGTGTCTTGCGGATCCTCAGAAAAATTGGCAATGTGAAAAAATACGTTCTACAGGTGCTGAAGTCGCCGACACACACACATTAGCTGTTCAAGCACTGGATGTAAATGTACAGATCGCGAGTCTTTTTGAAATCTCCCATGGTCTTATACAGCATAACTTTGCTGCTGCCGATGGGTTTCCCAGACCAACTAGGCTTGTATCCGTCCATAGATATTGGTCGTATGACGCAAGCAGGCTTGCTAAATTTTTAAATTCTTGAGTTTTGTTAAATGACTGTTCATATTGATAGCCCAGTCTTGGCCTTGGTCTTGCGAGACCAAGACGAAGACTTTGAACCTCGAGGCCAAGACTTTGACCTCAAGACCAAGACCAAGACTTTGGTCTCAAGACCAACACCAAGACCAAGACTTTTAAAAACGAACTCGAGTGCACTCGAGACCAAAACCTTGGTCTCGAGGACAACAAGACTGGGTAAAACCGCGAGCTTGCTACGATGCCAACGGAATTACAACTGCTTCTGAATTTTTATCGTAGTTACTGCGGTTGTATTACCGCTTTCCCACTGGCATAGTTCGAGATTTCGCATTTTACGAATTTTTAGAATTAAAAAATTCACGAATTTTAACGAATTTTAAAACTGCAGTTTTAAAATTCGTTAAAATTCGTGAAATAATAAAATAATAGAATTCTTTGCCATTGCAACGAATTTTATTATTTGTTTTCTTTTCAACATTTTAAGCAAGTTAACGTCAATGCCATAGGCAATTAATCAATCAGCCGTAAAAGATAAAGCTGACTAGCAACACAATAGTACTGATATCCAGTTACTGTTCTACTTGGAGTCTTGAACTTCGATTTCTATCATACTTGGGGTTGGTGACTGTGAGTGTCAGTCAGCAGAACGAAAAACCACCAGTGCCCCAGGCCCCCAGCGGCAGTGTGACCAGTCAGTCACTAACACAGCTTCAACCAAACATTGTTAAAAGGGTTGGCAACGTTCACCGAGCTGTGTCTTGTACTTCATCGTCCTCAGATACTGAGTCAGGAACAGCCCCTGTTCCCACTGGACTCTAGTTTCTGTATTTTCGTCATGTAAATGCTCCCGAATTCGGGCAGAACAACCAACAAATTCCTTGTCACAAAAACGACACTGTAATTTTGGATTACCCTTTCCTTCTCCTCCAAAATTACTATATACTTCCACTCCGGTCCATGTTCTTTCATCTTTAAGAAATTAGATTTTTTTACTAAATTAAATAATTAGTTAAGAAATAAACTTTAATATTGAATTTCAGAATTTTACAATATATTCTAAGCAGAAGTTCAACACAACAAATCATGACCTCATTACATTTGTTGTTGTTGCTTAAGCTGTTTTTTCAAAACGCCACTGTCAGTGTAAGAAAGGCCCAACAATGGCCCAACGAATGTTTACGAATTTTTACGAATTTTAAAATAAACCAAAAATTCGCGAATTTTTACGAATTTTAAAACCAAAAGTCACGAATTCTCGAACTATGCCCACTGGGACATTACCGTGTCACTCTCTAGTGCACATTGTCCCGAATTTTGACTAAGTTGTGTAAGAACAACAAATTCCTGTTTATGACGCTCGAATAGTTTAAAAAGTGATAACTACACAACTCTCGCACGCACGTAAAAACCCAACCAGAAGAATTTCATACTGGGTTAATGTTTGACAGCGTGTTCAGAGTTACAGGAACTTGTTGCATTAACAAGCACAAGGTAGGGAAAGTAAGATAATTAAGATAATTCAAAGTAAGGTGAGGTAAGATAGGGTAAGGACATGTAGGAAGGTCTGGTGTCGATAGCTAGGTCAATTAATGCGGGTTCATTTGACCATTTTCGGTTGACCTATTGACCTGCGAACCTATTGACCTCTTGAACTATCCATCGATTCCTGATTGCTGCTCTACTGTGTCGGTTTGAAGTTTTCTTTAAAAAAATATACGACTGTTTACTGGTGTGGTTAGAAAGTAGAATACTGGCCAGTTAATACTTTATACGGTACCTTGAAGATACCCTAAGTAACAAGTACAGATGTTTCAAACACTTAGGTACAAGTACAAGTATTTAGGTCTGAGGTACAAGTTCTTCGGTGTCAAGTACAAGTACTTAGATTTAGGACCGTACCGAATAGGTGATTATCACTATTCGACCGAATACAAATAATTGGACCAAATATTCGGCCGAATACGAATACGAATAGTGTACAAAATAGGTTTACCGACAACATTCAAAAATACGTCAACGTTCAACCACTGTACACAAAGAATGAGACTACTGACACTGCGATAACGCGGTCCAGGCAGTAAGCAACGCCTGGCTGCAACGACAGCATAATATTATGTTAATGAGAGAGTTACTTCAGTCCACCCGCTATAGCAGCCGCATATGCAGAAACAGATGTCACGTGACCACTATTCGTATTCGGTACCACCGCTACTATTCGGCCGAATACCGAATAGCTATTTGGCCCACTACTCGGCCCCAAAGCGAATACGAAGCGAATGTTCGGTACAGCCCTACTTAGGTTTCAAGTACAAGTACGACCGCAAGTACTTTGGTTTTCAAGTCGAGTACAAGTGGAGTACGATTACTAGTACCAAGTACGCCATCTCGGATAACAGGTTTACAGTACCTTACCTGAAAGGTGCTACTTTGGCGAATGGTTTAACTTACCTGAAAATCATCGTCACTCGCTTTACGAAATGAACTCCGCGGTTTCACATATTCGTAGTAATACGGGATTTCGGACAAGAAATCTTTGTACAAGTCGCTAAGTCTTTCGCGCTTGATCAAGACAGACCTATTGCTGAAATGTTCGGCGTGCACTGTGAATTTCGCATCACAATTAATGTGACTACCTAGCTGGCTAAAGAAGGCAAGACTAACAATGACTAACAGTCCAAAACATAACGCCAAACAACAGCGTAGTTTATTTCGACCTAGGAAACAGAGAAGTACAGCGCGAAAGACAAAAACAATGAACTTTCCCACGGAGTCGTTCATTTTTCGAATCGTATCGTATAATCGTAATCTCGAAATTTCCAAGGCGATAGCTGAAGCTAAGCGCTGGGTACTTATGAGCGTTTCACGGTGTCAGCGGTCCAGTGATACCAAGCGGAAGTCGGTTATTTGCCTAGCAACTGTTGCGTTCGCTTGTGTCAGGAATAAGGCCGGAGAAATCCCTGACTTATATGGGTCATAATTATATCGTTACTTATTCTGTTATGTACAAAGACAGGACTCAGCAAAGTGAAGCGGTAAGGTAAGATGAAACAGCGTGAAAGGTCCCGACAATTAAAAGCACAATACTATAATAATTATTACCCTTGTTTATGTCTGGACTAGTTGGCATGAAGCATTTAATGTTACATATGTTTAACACTGTAGCGACGAGGGTGTTACTAAAGTGACTGGGAAACCATGACAGCTCGAAATTATCTGCGGTCTTTCCCGCGTTCAAATGCCGCAGTTGGCAGAAGAGAGCAGACCCAACTTAGACCTAACTTAGACGCAATTCGGACCTAATTAATTTTAGGCGCAGGTAAACCTGTATGTTGTGGCTGATCTTTGATAGGCCTAAGGCCAATTCACGCGAGACTATCGATTCGCCTAAAGTGCATGCCCACCAAACCTCGCAACAGTTCTAAGTCATCGCCCTTTTAATCATGATAATACAGGCCTTATCGGACGCAGAGTTCTTTGCAATCTGCATTCTGGTTTTACCTCTGGCCTTCGGTCCTCAAAGATGCCTTCTCCTTTCCCGGTCTGTCCGAACCTGCAACGTACAGGTGAGAGCGAGTGAGCGAGACAGACAGACAGACAGACAGACAGACAGACAAAGAGACAGACAGATAAAGATAGAGAGACAGACAAAGAGACAGACAGGTAAAGACAGAGAGACAGACAGGCAAAGACAGAGAGACAGACAAAGAGACAGACAGGTAAAGACAGAGAGACAGACAGGCAAAGACAGAGAGACAGACAAAGAGACAGACAGGTAAAGACAGAGAGACAGACAGGCAAAGACAGAGAGACAGACAAAGAGACAGACAGGTAAAGACAGAGAGACAGACAGGCAAAGACAGAGAGACAGACAGAGAGACAGACAGGTAAAGAGAGCAAGCGAGCCAGCGAGAGACAGACAGACAGCAGACACGTAAAGAAGCAAAGAGACAGAGGTAAACAGAAAGAGAGGAATAGAGGGTTAAAAGGTGAGATGGGAGAGGGAGAGATTTGGCCAGTCGTGGGTTTTTCTGCTGGACGAGCAACAGAAGTTGTCTTTCAGACCATCTCCATGCACACTAGGTTCATATCAGCTGAGATGTCGCAGGAATATCGACATAACAACTCCTCGTAATTGTTATCAGAGATTTATATGGCGCTTCTTCAAGACATACTCACTACAGGTAAATACTGAATTGACAACACAAGCATACAGTCATGCATGACAAACATCAATGTTGAACTCGAGAATTTCTAAAGGATTAAACGCATGGCATCAGCTCATTCAAGAGCGCTGCGTCAAGTGTGAGGGGCTATCTATTCAGTTTGAAGGACAAAATCCGGCCGGTTGCCAAAAGACCAGAGAGAGAGAGACAGACAGACAGACAGACAGACAGACAGACAGAGAAAGACAGAGACAGAGAGAGAAAGCGAAAGACAAAGTTATATGTAGATAGATAGATTGGTAGGTAGGTAGATATATATAGTTAGATTGATAGATAGATAGATAGATAGATAGATAGATAGATAGATAGATAGATAGATAGATAGATAGATAGATAGATAGATAGATAGATAGATAGATAGATAGATAGATAGATAGATAGAAAGATAGATAGATAGATAGATAGATAGATAGATAGATAGATAGACGATGGTTTTCCAAGAACTTAATGTGATTCGTAAACATCATTGAAACGCCTTTCATTTAAGAAATTTGTCATTAAAAGAAACAGTACTTATTATGGCTAAGTGCATTATTGTCAGCTGTAACTTGAAATAGTGTCCACTCCGTTACCATACATTAATTCTTTTAGTACTACTTATTTACCAACATCTGGACCTGCAGCAAATTAGTCGTACCATTTTATGACGTATGTGGATATGTGTACTTCCCTTTAAATGCTGACTTCTCGAAGTGAAGTGGTAACAATTTCGTTTAAAAGGTGTAATCTACGTATAATACGTTTAATAGGTTCCACTACGTTACCGAGAATTAGTCTACATTGAAGTTGCTCAGATATGCAACAATTGTCAGGTTTCAGCTCCTAGGTGAACAAAATTGATATATAGAAATGTTTCATCCGATACGTGGGCTATAATGAGTGTGTTTCATGTTATGTTGAAATTGTCCACTGCGTTACATGTCCACTCCGTTACCTGTTGTACAGCAACGGATTGGACATAGTAGTAACGGGGTGGACAATGTTAGGTGATTCACCACAAAATAGCATTTGATTAATGCTATTTTGGGACCCTCCCGCTATAACCTGCATTGGGCATGGGTAAGAAGCTAGTGTGGAGAAATGTGGCTACGTCAATGGGTAAAATGTGGCGAATAATTTGCTTCGAAACGCATTCAGCCAAGATTAATTGACAGAACTGCTAACTTGCTTTTTAAATCCGTAGTGTAGTTCTGTGCGTTTGTTATGTATGCATGCTGCCATGCATTTTAAGTTCACCATCTCAAGAACGATGCATATTTTAGCGTTCGAATATGATAATGGAGCAGACATGGAATGGTAACGGAGTGGACATTTCTTCGGTGTCTCAACAATATGGTGGATTAGAGAAGTATCTTCACAGATATTTTCTTACTCTTTTGTGTGTTAGGATAGAATTAATTTTCCTTTTATATATCTTCATAACTATACATGCCTGAAACATAACTACTAAGTTTTCTGGATTTATTTTGAGTAAAATTGGCAGTAACGGAGTGGACATTTCTTTCAGTGCAATACAATGCTGTACTGCATGTACCGAGTTGATAATTATGAATTTACTCAAATGTAGCTAGGTGACGCAGTATAGTTCGGAGTAACATGAACTTATTTGGTTTTGCTTTAGTTTTTCATTAAAATTTATGGAGAAGCGGGTTTGGTAACGGAGTTGACATTTCTTCAGTTTCTCAAAAATTTGGTAGATTACAGAAATATCTTCACAGATATTTTCTTATTCTGTTGTGTGTTAAGGTAGAATTAATTTTCCTTTTACATATCTTCATAACTATACATGCCTGAAACATAACTACTAAGTTTTCTGGATTTATTTTGAGTAAAATTGGCAGTAACGGAGTGGACATTTCTTTTAGTGCAATACAATGCTGTATTGCATGTACCAAGTTGATAATTAGGAATTTACTCAAAATGTAGCTAGGTGACGCAGTATAGTTCGGAGTAACATGGACTTATTTGGTTTCGCTTTAGTTTTTCATTAAAATTTATGGAGAAGCGGGTTTGGTAACGGAGTTGACATTTCTTCAGTTTCTCAAAAATTTGGTAGATTACAGAAATGTCTTCACAGATATTTTCTTATTCTGTTGTGTATTAAGGTAGAATTAATTTTCGTTTTATATATCTTCATAACTATACATGTGTGAAACATAACCACTAAGTCTCGTGGATTCATTTTGTGAGTAAAATTAGCAGTAACGGAGTGGACATTTCTTTTAGTGCAAGACAATGCTGTACTGCATGCTGCCGAGTTGATAATTATGAGCTTACTAAAAATGTAGTCAAGTGACACCATGTAGTTCCGAGTAACATGTACTTATTTGGTGTTGTTTTAGTTTTTCATTAAAATTTACGGAGAAGCAGGTTTGGTAACGGAGTGGACATTGCTAATTTGGGTGTCGTCAAAATACTTTTAAAAACTGATGAAACTAGACTATTAGTGTGCAAATTCGCCCAAATTTTTTTAAGCAAATACATTACTGGTCAACATAAGATGAATAAATTATTCATTTTAAAGAAAAATGTTTCTTGCATCTCCAATACCAGAAAATGACTCATGAGCGTAGAATACCCTCAATGTCAGGTGATAATGGCAGACGGATGAATTCTGATTACGGACGGGTCAACAAAGGTCGTTCTTACGAAAAGCAGCCTTCGAACGATATTAAACGGGCTAACTTACTGAGTTGGTCGTCAAGACGTAAATATCTGGCCTGGTCTGAAAATAATTAATCAGGATCCATGAAGAGAAAGAGTTTATAAGACGACCTCCTTGAATTACTAAAGCATGATGAGAAGATCACTGACGCGATAGTCTCTCGCCTGTCTGGCGGCGATAGCCTCGCCCCTGTCTGGCGGCATAAATCAGCAAGTTACGATCACCTTATAAAACTCGAGGAGAGATTTACTGATCGAATGGAAGATTACTGCAAAGAATGGTGAACGAGATGATAAGACGGACGTCCGAAGAACAAAACCAAAACATGAGTCGACTTGAGGATGATAACAACCTACTCAAAAAACGTCTTGATGAATTCGACGTCACGTTTTGACTGATGATATCAACAAAGCGACAAGTGTTGGCGAGTCGGCTATCTCCTCTAATCATGATCAATCGCAATGGCCTGCTGTAAGATTGGTGTCAACACTTATTCTCCTGTCGACACACACTCCTATTAATGTTACTTCTCTGGGACTGATAGTTTGGGCCCAACTATTGTGGGACCTTCAATACATTATACATGTATAGCGGCCCCTGTGGCTGCTATAAGAAACTGCTCTCTAAGGACTGGAACTGTTCCCTTGAGTACGAAGACGTCCATACACTCCCCTATCTACAAGCAAGGCAGTAGGAAGGACCTTGCGAATTATAGACCTGTCTCAATATTACCCTATTTTTCCAAGTTACTAGAAAAAGTATTGTATATTCTACACTATATAACTTCATTGATAAGATGAAATTATTATACCCCCTACAACACGGTTTCAGGTCTTGGCACTCGACAGTAATGTCACTCCTAGATATACATAATCAGATCACAAAGGCAATTGATACTAATAAAATCTCAGTTGCAATATTCCTTGACTTAAACAAAGCATTTGATACTGTCGACCACGGGATGCTAATAATTTTTTAAAGAAAATTATGGGATCCGGGGTACACCCCTTTCTTGGTTTAGAAGCTACTTGTGCTCCCGTCAACATCAAGTCAAATGTGATGGTGAACTGTCTAACATTTGCACTATGAAACTTGGAGTTCCAAAGGGGTCTGTTCTGGCTCCCTTGCTATTTCTCATTTATATAAATGACCTTCCCAAAGCATCCTCGCTCCTTCACTTTGTCCTTTTTGCTGACGATACCAATGTATTTCTCTCTGATTCTTCTTATCAACAAATAGTAAATACACTAAATGAGGAGCTAACTTACGTTTCTGACTGGTTCAAAGCGAACAAGTTATCTCTAAATATAAATAAATCTAATTATATATTAACAAAATCTCATTGAAGCTCTATTATACACTTGTATACCCTTACTTATCGTATGGTAACTTGGTTTGGGCATCTAATTATAGGACGAAATTACTAAACTCCAAACTCTCCAAAAACGCATTGTTCGGGTAATTACGAGATCTCCAATTAACTCGCACAGCGCTGATCTTTTTCAGCAACTAGGAATACTGACTTTAGACAAAATTAGAGATTACCAATTCCGGAGTTTATGCACCGTTATACCTTTAACTTACTACCAAAGGCATTCGTGGGTTACTATAAGAGCATAGCTGACATACATTCGCACTCTACAAGAAATAAAAGCAATAAGTACCTGAGAGAATTCTCGCGCACCAACATACGTAAATTCTCAATAGTTACTGTAATCCCCAACATCTGGAGTAATCTCCCCTATGAGCTAAGCCTCATCTCTTACGGTCTTACCTCTATAGTTTATATCTTTAAAAACTACCTGCGTGCTCATCTGCTTAATGCTAAGCTCCCATGACTAACAGCGATCCACTGTTGTGTAATCAACTTTTCTTAGTTTAGAACTTTTGTCATAATTAGTTAAGTTTCAGTGACCTGTATAATTGATCTACTTTAAAATGGAAATTAATTATTACTCTTCCCCATGATCAGAGCTTCTGAATTCTGTTTGAATCATTCATAATAGGCTACTATGGAAAGTTACACTATCAAATCGTTTTGTTACTTCTGCCATCACTTATATAGAAAAGTAACTGAAAATTAAGGGGGAAATTTTAGAATGGGGGAGACTTTGTATCGTAGAAGGGAGATTCTATTTCAGTGACGAGACTGTTCCGATACAGAGTCTCCCGAGGAAGACATTATTTCGGCCAGAGGGAGACTGTTTCGGGTAAGACTTTATTTTGTGACACCGGCTGCTCGACAGCCGCGCCTCGCTAAGACAACGATCAAACTTTATACATGTATAATCTATCATATATATATATATATATATATATATATATATATATATATATATATATATATATATATATATATATATATATATATATATATATATACGCGTTACCAATTCAAAGTGAACTAATTATATATTACAATATCTCACACTGAAATAGAGCTTGTTCTCGTTGACATTTACCTACTTCCCTTTTCCGGAATTGAGCAAATTATATTTAAAAATTTGCGAAATTACCCACACATGGACATGAAGCATACATATACTTAACTAATCAATAATGCTAACTTATACTTACTTACAATCTTGATAAACAAACAGCAAACATATTTAATCTGCCTTTCTTGTAATTAACCTCCACATCAAAAGTTTGCAAGGCTAAAGCCCAACGCACAAGTTTAGCAGATTTTGATATTGATTCAATCAAATAAGTCAAAGGATTATGATCCGTAAAAATTAAAACTTTCGATCCAATAATGATTTCTTTCAGCTTATTTAAAGCCCAAACAATAGTATAGGATTCCTTTTCCACAGTGGCCTATCTCCACTGGGTATCAGTCAATTACTGACTAGTATATTCTGCTCGATAAATCAAAGGAATTCGGTAAGCCATAAATTCCTTTCCACGAAATCTTGGTTTTAGTTCAATTTCGTGCTCGACCAATGTACATAGTTCAGGTTTCTCTGAAAATCTGTCACAGTACTTGTTCCAAACGTCCAACAACTGTTCTTGTTGAGTTAATGTCAAATGGCTAATCTGTTCAGGATCAAGGTTTATTGAATTTTTGTCGTTTTGAACCTCAGTCTTCATTGGTAATTCAACCACTGAACCAAAATCTTCGTCTTCTTCAACGATTAAACCACTACTCAACGCTCGAGTGACATGCTTTCTTATCTTGTTGGCGTTAATTATCTCTCCACCATCTTCACCCATATCAACTAAATGATTATGAGTACTTTGATCGATGTATGAGCGTAGGCCTACAAGGTTTGATGAGAGGAAATGAGCTGCTTGACAATGCACCCATTTATATCGGTCCCCTCCTGACTTGTTTTTTTCTCTTTACTATTGCTGAATAAGACAGTGTGATTATCTGTTGCTTAATATTTTGAAGCTGGACAGGTTTGATGAGAGGAAATGAACTGCTTGACAATGCACCCACTATGTCGGTCCCCTCCTGACTTCAACTCTCAAATTAGCTTTGTCTATTCATTTTTAACATTACGAAGTTACAATATACTCACAAATGACTGAGAAAATGATGTACACTACTTTTTGGGTTGGAACTGACAATTATAGATAACTAAGATAAGTAGTTAAGGTCCTTGTTCGGTGTCACACATACTGTAGCTGTAGAATAGACAGTGGAAACTTTTCTGGTGCGTGTGCTGTATAAACTGCTCTCTCTCTTCTTTTCTATTGACCGTAGATTACACGCAATCAGGTATTTTGAGATTTGATTTAGGCCTACTCTTGTTTTGTTCTATCTAATTTTATTATGACTATGAGATCTGCTTGAAGGACACAGATAATCTTGGTAATAAGTGCAACGTATGTAAACCATATCTTGGACCAGGCAACACCTATATTAGATGTAATCTCTGCTCGGGCCTTTGGCACCGTAACTGCTATGGTAATCACATTATTGGGGTAGCTGAAATTAATAATTGGTTCTGTTGCTACTGCGCAGATGATGCATTTACATTTAATCATATTACCGATAAAAATAACTACCTGAAGGCTTTGGATGTTGGAAATCTTGACCCTTCAAAAATTGATCCACTAAGTCATCTGCCGAGACTAGGACTTTTTGCTGATAATTTAAATCATAAACACCTTCTTAATAAGGAAGCAATTATAGACCATGACACTAACTACTATAATGAGAAACAGGATCAGTCACTTTACATTACTCTTTCCAAAATTACTAATAAATTTCAAAATTATAAAGCATGTCAACTATAATGCACATAAACTGTAGAAGTATAATGTCTAAAATACAGGAAATACAACTACTGCTGTCCCAGGCCCCTATTGATATATTGGCGGTAACAGAGAATTTGGCCGGATAATCTGGATGATAATACTTTAATTCTCCCTGGATACAAATTTGTTAGCAAGCCGAGGACTACTCATGGAGGAGGAGGAGTGGGATTATTTATAAAAGATGGTATCACATTTCAAAAATTTGACTGTAATTTTGATTCCTTGGGCATACTGTCCTGAAAGGCCTTGTTTATAACTGTTCCTCAAACTAGAGGACCTGATCTTGTGGTGGGGGTGATATATCGGCCGCCTGCCCATCCCTTAGACGAATTCAATACTGAGAAAGGCTCACTGCTTCCAGTGTTAACAAGAAAACAAGAAAGTGCTACTCTAGTTTGGTGATTTTAATATAAACTTACTAAGATACTATGATCATACCCTAACTCAGAATTTTCTCAACATTATGATGTCTTTTCATTTTCTTCCTGCTATTGATTGTCCCACAAGAATAATGGAATTCACGCGCAAGATCTGAGGAAAACCTGGGCCATTATCAAAACCATAATCAATAATAAAGGTAAACTATTGTTGATTCTATAAAAATTAATGGTGCACGCTATAAATAGGGACCCTCAGTTAATAGCGCAGACATTTGATGACTACTTTGCAGGAGTTGGTCAAACCTTTCCTGATAAAATCCCCAATTCAACAATACATATATGAGAGATATATGAATGCACCTAAAAAAATTCATTTGTATGTATTCCCGCTATTCCAGAGGAGATTGTTACCCTCAGTAAATCTATAAAGTTTACTCGCAGCTTAGGTCCAGATGAAATTGACCGGTTAATAGCAGCAACTACAATAGGCTCTGTCGCAAAAATCATATTATAAACTTTTCAACCGGTATTGGTCCATCTGGACTGAAGACATCGAAGGTTATGCCAATTTTCAAGCAAGGCGACAGGCAGGAGGTCTCAAACTATCGACCAATCTCCATTTTATCGTATTTTTCCAAGATTATGGAAAAACCATGCATCAAAGATTAAATGATTATATAGAAGAATATTCTTTATCCCCAACAGCATGGCTTCCGGACAGGCCACTCAACTGATATCTCCCCGATTAATATGCAAGATCTAATCTCAAAGGCAATAGATGAAAATAGGTTCTCAGTAGGGATATTCCTGGAGAAGTTCTCAGTAGGGGTATTCCCGGATCTTGCTAAGGCGTTTGATACAGTGAACCATACATTACTCTTGAACAAATTGGAAAAATATGGATTTATGGGACTTCCTCTTTTATGGTTTAAAAATTAACTCATCGCCTTCAAATGGTCCAATGTAATCAAACCAAGTCGGACTGGAAACTTGTCAAATTTGGTGTCCCACAAGGCTCTAATCTTGGCCCCTTACTGTTTTTGCTAAACATAAAGACATCCCTAATTCGTCTAATGTTCTTAAATTTATTATTTTTGCAGATGATACTAATGTATTCTAGTCACATGAATCTATAATTAAACTTATGGATACAATAAATGCTGAATTAAAAATAGCGGCTGATTGATTTAGGATCAATCAGTTCTCACTTAATATCAAAAAGAAATGTTTTATTATATTCCGCTCTGCCAAAAAAACCACTCCTGGTATTACAAAAACCTCTCATGATAGATGATACATTAATTAGCCAGGTGTATTCAACTAAATCTCTTGGGATCTATATTGACGAATGTATTATGTCGTGAGTGACATGGGTTCAAAACCGATTGTCAACTGAGTTTTGAGAACAAGCTCTTTTTCAGTGTGAGACATTGCATTATATATTTAGTTTGCTTTGCATTAGTATCGTATATATATATATATATATATATATATATATATATATATATATATATATATATATATATATATATATATATATGCGCTTGTTCTCAAAACTCAGTTGACAATCGGTTTTGAACCCATGTCACTCACGACTTGGTATTCAGGTTAACGAATCCGACAAGGACCGACATAGGCCTATCGCATGCTTATCGAATCCTGCGTCCCGGAAGGATATCAATCGCCCTATTCTCGTTAGATTTGTTAGCAGAGGTGCAGAGCGTCCGATTTAAGGCGAGCGATCGATCGCTCTCCTTGGTCGCTCGCCTAGCAAAGGTACCGGCGACCGATTTACCGCTCGCCTAGCCGATGAGAGTCGGTCGTCGCTCGCTGAGTTTGAGTTAGACTCCAAGATGATAGACGAACCTGGAGCCAGACCATTATTTTATTTACCTAATTCAGATTACTTTAATTTACTTACTTGCGGCAGCGATAAATGCGTGCCGTGACCTATTTTAATTACTGCTGACTGATCACTCCAATTTCGTGCAATGTGATTGGCCATAACAACACGGCCGACACCTCACGCCGCGTGACATCATCCGTAATATCACCAATTTCGGAAATTATTTTAAACAACAATGGCGGCGAAGATGATCAAGTCGAGTACAGTTGAGCACGTATCTGTCAAGGAAATTAGACGACTCGTTCGATGTCGATGTAGTCGAAATAGAAAACCGTCGGACTGTGAACAAAATTTACTACAAGTCCTGCAGAAAGCACGCCGATGAAATTCGAATGGATTGCCGGCTGAAAGGTCAAGCTAAAAATGAGTGTTCAACGTATGCCGAAGGCTCAACCAGCGTTGTGAAATCAGCCGTTACACGTCATCTTAGGCCAACGTTAATGGTAGGTTTCTGGTGAATGTTCATTCATTCATTAATTCTGAGAATTTATATAGATCCCCTTCAAGAGACCTACTCAGATAACGGAACTGAAGTGAGATAGGCCTACTAGATGAGTACTATATGGGGCGATACGAAAAATTACGAATACGACACACAAAATACGCTGTACACAAGAGCTCCCGAGGTCGACCGCATATCGCTCGCCTACTCGATCCAGCGCGATCGATTTTCAACCCGCCTACTATTTTCAAATCAGATGCACTGCAGCGGTGTCAGAAATAGAGTCTATGCTGCAAGGAAGCTACTAAGGGATCAGATACATTCCAAGCTTCCAAGGATCTACGTAAATGAACATCTAACGAGGAGCAATGCGATCGTTTATGCCAAGGCTCGATCTATGGTAAATGAGAAGAAACCTACATCGACAAGGACTGTCAATGGTTAAGTGGTAATGTGTTTACAATATCCAGTGATTCTTCGAATGAAAAGCCCCCAAAAGTCCTCCAGCTTGAAGACCTACTCTAAAGTGATAACTCTAATCAGGCTCTCACCGGATAGTTCACTTATCTCCAATTGAAGATGGAACTGTTACTCCATGTACTGTTAAGAAAATAAATCCGGTAATCTACTCTCTCAGTTAAGATGTGCAACTATACATAATATAGATTCAATAAGCTTACTGGAAGTGTTCTCACATTACGATTTATCTTTGTAATATTGGCTCAAATGAGCTTGTAATCTTCTTTTCTTTTTCACAGTGGAATTTTGTTGTTGGTGACTGTTTATTGTGTGCAGTGCACGGCTATTTATAGCTTTGCATGTGCACTTGAAATCTATCGACGTTGTATGTTTTTTTTACCTGTACTGAAGTGAACGATCTTTTGCCCAGTAGAGGCCTCTACTGTCTACGATACGCATACACCCTATGATGAACTGTGTACGCTGTGTATAGCAAACTGACAAAAAGTAATTTAATGTCACTCATGTGGCCGGTTATCGCGTGGTCGATGGTTACAGTTTGATGTGACAGCTAATGTGATGAATGACATCTGGCTCTGTATAGCATGTACCTTAAAACTCCTCCCGTTTCATGGTACCGGTACTGAGGATAATAGCCTACCGTATTCCCTAATTGGGAAAAGGCGATGATGTAGAAGATCTTGGTTTCATATATCAACATGCCAATCTAAAACTAAATCTCTATTTAGACAAGGAAGAAAATAAACATTTACTTAATAATGGCAATGTTATTATCACTATTGAAATTATTGAAATTATACTACTACTACTACTACTACTACTACTACTACTACTACTACTACTACTACTACTACTACTACTACTACTACTACTACTACTACTACTACTACTACTACTACTACTACTACTACTACTACTACTACTACTACTACTACTACCACCACCACCACCACCACCACCACCACCACCACCACCACCGCCACCGCCACCGCCACTACTACTACTACTACTGCTACTACTACTACTACTACTACTACTACTACTACTACTACTACTACTACTACTACTACTACTACTACTACTACTACTACTACTACTACTACTACTACTACTGCTACTACTACTACTACTATTATTATTATTATTATTAGATGATGGATGTTCTGAGCCTGGAAGTAGAGGACGACGAGAATCGAACCAGATGTCGACCGTGTAGATAACTGCTCAGCAACAAATAACAACAATAAGACTAAGAAGCGCACGTAAAGATACGGTACGCAAAGATAAGGTAAGGAAAGGTAAGGCATGGTAAGAAACGGTAAGACAAGGTAAGATAATGTAATGTGTCATAAGGAAAGGTAATATAAGGAAAGGTAAACCATAGTCACTCCCAAATTTCTTTCTTCCTCAATTATTTTCAACATCTGATCCCATTTTCATAGGAAAACTCGTTTACCTCCTTGTTTCTCTTCCCCCATTTGCATCACTAAGCACTTTTCCAGATTAACGAGCATCTGCCAGTCATTTGAACAACAAGAAGACCAATCACATTGCGTCATTATTTTCATGTGAATCTAACACCAGTTACAGTTCAGAAGTCACGTACGCCAGCTAGCGAATCTATGCAAGACATGCACTTGGAATGTTTAACACATATATATCCTTATCATTATTCAATGAGGTCAACTGGTCATCTCTCTCTGATCATATCTAGGACTTGAATTTTTCTTAGTCAGTGAGCTTCTTGGTGGCTGGACGTAGACTTTGGATTTGGAACTCTCTTCCTACATCTGCTCGTTCTGCTCAGTCGCATATGCTCGTTCGTTCTCAAGAGTAATCTTTTTCAAATTGCTCATCCACCATAGGCTGG
Organism: Allolobophora icterica; assembly: GCA_963556255.1. Taxonomy (NCBI): domain Eukaryota; kingdom Metazoa; phylum Annelida; class Clitellata; order Crassiclitellata; family Lumbricidae; genus Allolobophora; species Allolobophora icterica. Next base: position 64,906,363 of record OY744608.1, read on the forward strand.
CTCTCTATCTTGGAAGACTCATCTTCTAGATCAATGTTTACTAACCTGGGTGACTCGACACCCAAGATTGCCTTGAACCTACTTGAGGTGCTGAGGCTAGAAAATATTTCAGCAGCTTTTTGTCAAAAATATATAAAACTAATGATTTTCACTACTGACATAAGCCTGTAACTATTTCTTAAAACTCAAAAAGTGTAGAAATAGTCGTAATACTACGACTGGAAAGAAGGAACGTTGCTGGTCATGAAAATAAAGAACTAACTGGAATAAAATCAATTGAAACAAGGCCAGGTGCCGTCGACTTAATGACCTTTAGTAAAAGGTGCCTTGCTCTATAAAAGGTTGGAAACAACTGTTATAGATATTGACCTGTCTACGGTTAGGGTTTCGTGCGCCATCGATTGATGACCTGCGCATTAAAAACCGGCGCTATAGAAGTGATTCTAATCAATCGCTATCAATTGTGGGGCGTGGTGGCTCAGTGGTAAGTTCGGCGCCTTGTGACCGGAGGGTTGCAGGTTCGAATCCCACTCTAGCCGCTGCGTACGGACCTTGGGCAAGTCCATCACTCGCGATTGCTCGTGGCGCTTCGGCGTGAAATCTCCGACACAGTATCAGATGCTGTAGTCGGGAACGCCTCTGAGTAGTAGTAGACTTGCGGAGGCGCTATAGAAATATCATAGGAAATTCATAGGTTAGGCCACTATGGCGCTCAACGCCAAAATTTTTCTTAGACACACAACGACGTCAAACGAACCGATTTGCAAATGATGGTATGGCGGCATATAAATTCAAGAATAGTAATAGATCCGAGCGTTACGTTCTACAGCCAGACGACCTTGCTCGTGATGTAACGTTAGCGAAGAGCTGTCTCTGGTACCTCCACATTCGACGATTTGTCGTATTGCCAGAATATTCTACATTTCGATAATGAAAGAGTAGACCATCGCCTTCTTCAACCAGCGCATTCACGTCTCCATTCCTCACGAGACTGCTATCCAGAATAAAATGAACATGCCAAATGAGAAGTCTCTCCGGTCTACCTATAACCTTTGACTTGTACTTCCACGGTTGCAATGTATCCAAACAAGTCGTCTTCGTCAGAGTCTTCAGCTCGTAGTCTTCAACTTTGAAAGGCTCCGTTAATGAAGAATCGCTAACAGCTTCCAAAGGAAAAAAGAGATTTCGGAAATTGTAAGAAGCCGCTCTGTCTATTTCTCCAGGTAGCTTGTCCTTGTGGATGAGATCCAGCATTGTCTGCCAATTTGTGGTCCGCGTTGGAATTATGAATTCGTCCAAATCCTGGTTTATGAGGTACTTTGTCCGGTACATCACCCTAAAGAGACAATCGTTCTGAGCCATAATCTGGCCATGGTTGTGCATTTCATCCAGAGCAGATGGTCTGTTCCACTTGACTGATTCCACGATACCCATCCAGGAGTAGGACTGAAGGCATGAATAAACGTCATCGTTGGGTGACTCCAGGTAAAATATGAACTTGTCTGCTCCGAGTACTCGATTCAGTTCGATGAATTCAATGATTTCCATTGTTGTCACGTGGTCTCCAAATAACGGCGGAACGCAGATGGTGAAGTTGGAGAAATCCTTCGAGAAATTGGCGTCGTTAGAATTCTTTCCAAGATGCGTATCATATCCATTTCTCGTTCTTAGGTCGACCAATAGAAGGTGGTTTTGCAGAGTTAGTGAAACATCATTTGTCAGTGACACTCCACTAGGTGGATCGGTTGCTGGAGTTGTAGGTAGACTACACAGTATCATGGCAGCCAGCAATCTGAAAAAAGTAAAACGATCGAATGAGCTGAACCGTAGACCTATCTGCTAATTGCTCACCCTTCATGCCATAAAAAACCATACTCGATCATCAGACAATTCTTCTTTTGTTCTGTATCACATTAAAACAATGTATGGCCGTAATATGTTTTCAGTCGCTTGTTCCAGGCTTTGAAATGCGCTACTCGCTTCAAAGTGTTTTGTCGGTTTGTAAATGTCATTTAGGTTTAAACTTAAGTCTCTATTGCCATTGTTATTATTAACTAGTTGTGTTTAAATCCGTTTAAATAAATGGGGAATCCAGGTGACTAAAATGAAAGCATGTTTTCGGCATGCGCGACCAAAGTAAATTGGCTCGTTTAAACCTTTCAATCTCGATCATTTGAGCCTGTTCGCCACCTAAGTTAATAAATTTGAGCCAGTTTTAAACCGTTAATGTAAAAGAGCAACCCTTTAAAGCATGTTTAAATTTACGTTGAATTTAGTGTGAAACGAACTTCCGTTGTAATCTCGGCATTTGTAAACAGTAACGTAATTGGTCATGAATATTCATTATTTGGAAATGGCCCATGAGAAAAGCGTAGCAAAAAGTTCACTTCCTGACTTCGCGATATTTCTGTTTGTTTATTATTCTTAATTATTTGTTAAGGTAATTTATATAGCAGGACTTCAAAAATGTGATCCGCTCTGCGAGCTTAAATTACATTAAGAGCAGAAATATCAGTGAGAAAAACTCTGCACGTAGAACTAGAAGAGACTTCAGTAGCGAGCCCACGCATACTCGTGGAGCCCAAGCAACGATTGTGCTCCACGTGTGGTTTGGAACCCTCACGCACATTATTATTGTTAGTAGCTGTAACCCGTCGAAAATCATGGTATGTAAATTTAGTTTAATGTGCTTGAGAGTAAAAATGCAAAAACAACGGTTAGACAACAGTACAAAGACAAGACTATCATTTGACAGTCTGTCACTTTGCTGCCTTCATTGTCAACGTACAGATGCATGGCTGACTGAGCCGGCGTGAGTGAGTGAGTAAAGCAGGGCCGTCATCGCATTGTAAATGGCAGGCCGGAATCACTGGGTTCTAAGTTGAGTCGTGGAATGAAAACTCTTTCCCCCATTTTACTTCCAGTGACTATCTGTTACTGTCAACGTACAGCTGCATGGCTGACTTAACCGGCGTCAGTGAGGGCGAGACTGGCTGGTATGAGGCGAGACCTTGGTTTGGCGATAATAAATAAGCCCATAGTCGAAGTTACACGACCGACCGACAGACAGATATTATTACTATTATTATTTTTTATATTATTATTATTATTATTATTATTATTATTATTATTATTATTATTATTATTATTATTATTATTATTATTATTATTATTATTATGAGAAAAATATTTATGAAGCGCAAGTTGTTAACCTATAACTTTATACACCAAAATGCCTGTCTCGTCTGTTTCAACTACATTACCCTCTCACCCGTAACCTAACTATTGATTTTCAGATCCACCCAGTTTCGAACGGGCTTTTCCGCTTCGATTACAATTTGCTACAATGGTTTGCCTTGTGTGTTACGATGTCAGAAATAATCACAGAGAATATTATTTCTATTTTTGAAGAAAGAAAACAGTATTTTATCGTGCATCCTGAAATACTTGAGTACGTATATTTATTTCCGTGTTTTCAGACTACTTGGAACAAAAGTATTTTAACAAATTAAATTGCTTACTAAAAGTTCTTTTATCAAAATGCCTTCTAGTTGTAAATGATATGCAGCCTAATTAATTAATAATTGTTCATTAAACTAGGCCTACCAACGATAAAAATTCTACATGAACGAGTGTGCAAGAATACTAAGTGCTGCAAAAATTATCTCGAAAAAATATTGTTAAAATGGTATTTTATTTTGCATCTACAGAATAGTTTCTGAAAGAATTTAATTTCGTATTTTAAAATATTTTTTGAAATTTTTTAAACCAAATGATTAGCTTAGATTCAGTTAACACCGCATCACATTACATAAGCTTAATGCTACAAATAATTAAAGCATGATACTTTATAATGCATCAAACGATAGGGCCTATCGCATTGCATCAGAGGATTTTTAAAGAAATTTCCACTGCTGGGGATATTTTGAAAAAGGACATTTTTCGCGCGAAATTGTAAGTAAAAACCCCCACTGAATCAGATAAACTTGGCAAAGGCCATATACAGTATTTTAAAAGCGCCATAATGACTCATGAATAATGAGGATTTGAACTTCAAGCCTTAAGGTCATAATAAAATAAAATAATTTTATCATTTCATCATTGGTGGCGACTGATAGGACTAAAAAGGGCAACATTCACAGGTGGGGGAAGGGCGAAGACTGGTGGGGAATCTGAGATGGCTGGTGGGGAATTCCCCACCAGTTAACATGTTAAAAAATCCTCTGCATTGCATCACATTACAGCATTACATACACGTCTACGATCTGAACTTGCATTTCAACTGACCGCGAACTTCTGTCGAATTTATCCAGGTCAGTAACTCCAATCACCGGACTGACCATCGGTTGACCCAGTGTCTCTGACCAGAAGATACACTTCCAACTTCTTCTAGTTTGATTAATAGCCTTCCTTGGTAGAACTCCGAAGATTCGAACCACCGGAAGTGCCTTGGGATCGACATCCGGTGCCAGACGATCGTCTATGTATGCGGAGTAGACGTAGGAAGAATTCACTTCCACCGGCTGAACAAGGACAACGGTAACTCGAGTTAGGTAAATGTGATGTAATATACAATGCCTCTAAACTTTTGTAGCGCCAGCGGTTAATGCACAAGGCATTAACCGATGGCGCACCAATGCTAGACCAATTCTGGTCAATACCAGACCCAGTTAGACATGGTAGGAAAATTCTAGTGTATAAAACGAAATCTAATGCGGCAAGGGAGGGCCGAGTGATATACAACAAGGTAAAGTTAATCTTCAAAATTTGTCAGTTGCCTACGAAAGCCGTGTCAGAGAGACCAGCTGATATGCCGGTATCCCGTGACAGTCGATCCATCCTAAAACTATTTGGGGGTTTAATAAATTAATCCCCCGGAAGGAATATACCGGTATAGAGTATCCGGGGGGGGGGTAAACCAATTCTATTCTCCATCGTGTAAAATCATCTCCCGCGGGTTAAAGATAACAGGTATAAGGTTTCATCTGGTTGGGTGGACGGCAGCGATTGGCCGGGATTAACCTGTCCTCGCTCGCTGCTGGGTTGCCCTCATTCTCCTTCTCCCCTACTGTGCGCGACCTTGGCAGTATGCTTGATCAGGAGCTTACTTTCCAGCCGCAGCTTCGTCGCTTAACCCGTGACTGCTTTTATCAACTGCGCCAGCTCCGGACCATTGCTCGTGCTCTCTCTCCATCTGTAACTTCCACCTTGGTCAATGCTTTCATCACAGCCCGAGTAGACTGCTGCTCCTCTATCTATATTGTCCTGCCTGCGGTGCGCTTGGCCTGCCTCGAACGTTATATGCGTGCTGCTGCCCGACTGATTGGTCGGATGTCCAAGTTTGACCGCGTGTCCGACTTTATGCTTTTGGACTAACATTGGTCATCTGTTGCCCCGCGCATCCAGTATAGGATTGTCTCTTTGGTCTGGCGCTGCCAGTTGGGCCTCATTCCGACCTATCTTAGATCCCTTTGCCATCCTGTCAGGGAGACCCGTGGTCGCCTGCTTCCTTCTGCAGTGAGGGGGAACTCGCGGTGCCATTCGCCCGTACTACTACTATGCAAACTCGAGCCTTTCTGCCCAGTGGTATGGAATGGCCTATCCCTAGCGCTGCGTCTCCTTCCTAAAATCCAGTCTGGGTCTTTCTATACTGCGTTAAAACTGCTTTGTTTGTCCGTGCTGAAGTCGGGAGCGTCTCTGAGTAGCTCCATTGAAGGGGCGCTATATAAATGCTCAATTGAATGAATGAATTATTGAATATGCGTATAATTGATGAATCTATGCTGTAATAAAAATCCAGAACCAGAAACAGGTAAAGCAATTGACTCTAAGTCTTCTAAGCAATGTTCAGAGCAAATCAAACCGAAGTTATAATTTAGGAAGAATAACCACACGCGAAAGTGGCTTTCTTCCCCTTCTCTTGAGAGGAATTTTGGGGAAAGACAACATGACGTTGCCTATGAAACATTTCTCAAGATATTTTCACATTTCTGAAGGATCACCGGTCAACATTCAGCGTGGCAGAACCGGAAGCAATCTCAAAGGCATAGGCTAGAGTTGCCACCCGTCCCGATTTTGTCGGGACCGTCCCGATTTCGAGCTACTTGACCTAGTCGGGACAGCCAAATGTCCCTACTTTCACATTTGTCCCAACTTGCACAAACTTATTGAGCTTCAATGATCTTGTGTTGTCCGTGCCAGTGAGCAGTGCTCCAGTTGAAAGACTCTTTCTATGATGAAGAACCTATAGGGCTGACAAGCATAACACGGTAACAGAATGCGTGTTGAACTTGTGTAAGCTGAATTGCTTGTAAAAACAAATCATAGAATAACGTGCAGCGTTCTACAACTTTGTTTTAAGACAGAAACCGTTGTTGAAAGGCTAAAGGCTGTGAAGAGTAATTTAAAATACAGCTTTAAATCAAAAGCTTGATAATCACATAACTAAACTGCTTGAAAACTTGATCTGATTGACAGAATCTGCATGTGTTCTAAAGTTAAGAAATCAATGTTGGAAATGGGCCACATATAGGGCCTTATGCAATAAAAAAAATATTTTTACCTAACGTAAATCTGTAATAACGACATTTACACACATCCTGACATCATTACAGTGTTCAACATCACAAATCTTAATCGTCTTGTCGAATGATGGTCTGCCACTAAGGCATTCGTGGCATCCGCATGTTGATTACTTAAACGTTGGTTCATTGCCTCAAATGGCTTCAACGGCTTTGCTGGTGTACTGACTGATGGGTCATTATCCGAAATGTTACAAATTTCGTCTCCGAAAAAAAAATTTTTTGCCCCAAAATTGGTTGTAAGTGTTTTTTTTTGTCACGCACATAGTTAAATTTAACTAATTTGAAAGAAATCCACTATATTTGTAATCATAAGTTAATTTTTTTCTTCAGAATTTATAAAGACAAAACGCCTGTTTTTCATTACAGTCCGACCTTTTTGTGTAATTATATTTAATCACAAAGACCTGAAATATTCTACTGGTGCTTATAAACTGGCAATTTCCTAAAAGTAGATGATGCCAGCATTAAGTAGGAATACAACAGGCCTTTCCTTCACATAAAATATTAGTCTGGTGTCAAGAAATTAAGACATTTTTCGAAATTATTCAAAAAAAGAAATATTATTTTTAGCTTCAGAAAAAAATCTGTGCAGCATTAGCTATAACTGTATGTTATATGCATTAGATACAAGTTGAACAACATTTTGAGAGTTGCTAGTAAATTCTAATTACTTGCAATTTATTTGTATATCAAATAATTCACAAAAAATACATGTAATTCACTCTTAGCAATGCGTCATTACCATCCGTGGCAAGATGCGACTGTCATGAGAAAATAGCAGAAATCTGATGTATTCGGATGGCAATGATGAAAAACAACCGCTGGATGGTAATGACAAAATGATGAAATTTATGACAGCCGTCAAATATTTTCACTTGAATTACTCTGTCAGATAAGTAATTTAAATCAGTTCAAGAAAAGCGGTAAATAAAATAAGTTATCAATGTTATAATCTACCTAAACCAGGAAATACAAGACGAGATGGTAATGAAGCAGAAATTTACTTTTTTTTGTAATTTGGAACACACAAGCTTAAATTAAAAATAAAACATTATGAATTTCAACTCAAATCTGTGTGATTTCATTAATAGTTGACAATATCTTGTTCCTGATGTTTTTCTTTTAGTAAGTAAGCACGTTCTCTAAAAGTTATAGGCTTCCGAAAAATTGGGATGGCTATGATGCTTACTCCTATGAACAAGTATAAATAGGCCCAAAAAGAAATAAATGTTACGAAAATGAGTCCAAATGTTTAATTATTGCATATGCTAGCTACTAATTAATCAAAATAATATACCTTTGTTACAGGTTGTAATGGAATAAATTTACGTAAAAGCTGAATTTAAAGCATTGTACACCGTCTCGGACAGAGAATGGTAATGATATTTTGCATACATTTAGTAATTTATTTCTAAATTTCCAACATCTAGCAGCTAAAACAATGATGGGAAATGTTAATCTGCTCATTCTTTGAAGGATAGGCAAAAAATTTGAAGAAATTATCGAAAAAACTCAAAAAACCAGCGTGGGACATCAATTCTGCACATTTCGGATAATGACCCTGATACGAATCGACCGACATCAATGTCACAAGTAACCTAAGAGTAAATAGAGTATAGAGTATAGAGTAGAGAGTAGAGAGTAGAGAGTAGAGAGAGAGAGAGAGAGAGAGAGAGAGAGAGAGAGAGAGAGAGAGAGAGAGAGAGAGAGAGAGAGAGAGAGAGAGAGAGAGAGAGAGAGAGAGAGAGAGAGAGAGAGAGAGAGAGAGAGAGAGAGAGAGAGAGAGAGAGAGAGAAATGAGAGGCTCATTGGCTTCAGTGGATTCTTTGCCCACATATGCCAAAAATAAGTAGGCCTATATATATATATGGTTTTGCCCATGACCACGACATAGTTCTAAATTGATTTAAATCGCACAATTTGTAATTATACTGCAGGGGGTACTTTCTTGAATGGGGTAGGATTTTGTTCGACTCAAGGAGGATAGGCCTACTTCTACATGAGGCGCGGATAGTCCCTCCCGTTCAAATTCATCCGGCCACATACTTCATTTTCCTAAGCGGATCTAATTTTATGGGGATACTCTATTTCGTGACATCAGTGCTATATATCAAATCTGTTACAACCATTTGTCGCTCAGCCAGCATCAGCTCTCGCTTCTGAGGAGCTTCTATTAAGGGGCCATCTATATATTACGTACGCAAAAATCCGGGAAAATTGGACCTTCCCCCTGTTCGCAAGCGTACTTTCTTCCACCCCCCGCGTACGTACGCTTGACGCACACCCCCCGAAGAGCAGCTGCAGAAAGTGTCTCGACAGCTCCAGGCAGCGAATGTCAGCACTTTAGGCCAGATTGAAGGATGAGTGAGGGCCAATATAGACAAATTATAGGTGTCTCATTCACAGCACAGAATAACTGCACATGGATTTTATACAATGTAATAAAATGCCATCGGACGACTATTGTACAATACAGAGTTATAAATAGGCTAATGTGGACGTCATTATTAGACATTTATTTTGCGTACGTACACATTTTGTCCCCCCTCTCGACCCCCCCCCCCCGTTCGCACCCGAACGCAAAATCGCCTAAATCCGACCCCTCCTCCCCCATTGCGTACGTAATATGTGGATGCCCCTAAGGTGTGCAACAGGTGTTCTTTTCTCTTAAGTCCATTTATCTGACTAAAGATTGTCGATATCATGCCTCCAAAATTTTACTTGACTATCCCGCTATCATTTGTCCTAATTAAGTCAATTTTATCACAGGTCTCCGTTCACTACCCACGGGGTGGGGGGTCCGTAGAGTAATGGATAACACACTGGCGTGAAGAGCTGAAGGTACCGAGATCGAACCCGATAGACCCCGTAAGGTTTTTTCAGCCTTCCACTTGCTAGGTGGCAGTGGTCAAATGAATAGTAGGCCATGATGGCGCCGTGTGGCTGCCGCTTAAACAGTTATATTCGACTCCTGTAAAACTGTTATCGTGTGCTTCTACTCTATACATGTATTTAGGGCGCCCTGCGTGGCTGCCGTTTCTATTATATGTATGTTCACTGTACAGCGCAGTGCGTTTGCAGGCGCTTAATTAAAGAACAAATTATTATATTATTATTACAATCCTTTCCCTCAACACTTTAACGACGAGAGTGTACTAAAAATGACTGTGAAACCAATGCAGCTCGTTGTTAATGAGCTAAATAAACTCCATGCCACGCGTCGTCAGTGCAAAGACAAGGCGCGAACGGGAAAGAGAAACAGTCAGAAGAAAACCACGAAAAGGCATCATCGAAGTTTTACATGTTACTGTTATATTAACAAAACACAATAACAGCACGTATTAGACGTTTAACTAAATATTTCACTTGCCTGAAAATCGCTGTCGATGTAAGTGTAGTTAAGCCCATTCTGTACGGTTGTCTGCCAAGAGTAGACAAATAATATAACGACTATCACCAGAAACCACAGACGTTTCGGAAAGCGTCTTAGAAGGCCTAATACTCGCCGGGATTGGGTTATGAAAAACATTTGAAAAATACGTTTGACAAAATACATTCTCCATTTGGAGATGACATCCAGCCTAAGTAATCGTTCAAATATTACTAGAATTAATATCGATCGTGTTCTCGAGATGCGTTTAAAAAACCATTTTTAAATAGCCTGAAACTTTGCATCGGAAACATGGTTTCGAAGTGTGGGTCGACCGCATGTCTACGCGAACTTATCAACTTGCTGGTGAACATTATATTATGATAGGTCTATGTTTGTTTAGGCCTACGTCACTACCGTGTTCGATCATGCGCCACGAGCCTCAACAGGTCAAGAGAATTGGTCGAGGAGTCAAAACAACGTGCTGCTGATGCAAATTAGAAGTCAACTGGATAGACCTGCAGAACGAGGAAGAATTAGAATCGCCCTTCTCTCAGTTTGACCCCAATGCCAGCTTCCGTATTGTGCAGGGCGGCTAAATTAATCAACATATGAGTTTTACTATACATAAGCTAATAGGGTTGTCTGTTAGTATGCTGCTAATTCCTAACAAATCTGTATATTTATTCTTAATAAGATGACCTATATATATATATATATATATATATATATATATTGATTTGTTTGTATGCAATATTAGTATGCATTTATGTGCGTATTTATGTAGGGGAGGGTGGGGCAAAACGCCCATGAGAGATAAGATGCCCATGAGCATTATTTCAGTCATCCAATATACCGAATCCAGATTTTAGTTTGAACCGTCTTGTTACTTGCATGTCTGGTTGAAAGACATTGTACTTTCGTGTTCCCTATGAACAGAACACTCGTTATCAACAAAAGTCTCATTTTGCGAAAGCTGATGTATTTCCTGTTTTAATTTTGTGTGTGTAAATTATTTGATTTTACTGTTGCCCAAAGATGTACGTTTTATTAGATTCATGACCATTTAGGAATGTTACAGGGAAATTGAACCTGGCATTGAATTCGTCGTGTTAGACGTATGGTATGAAATGTAATTACTCTTGTTTCGGGGGTAAGTTGCCCATGGGCGTATTGCCTCACTGGGCGTCTTACCTCATGTGACCGGGCGTCTTACATAATCTGATTGACTTCGTGTCTGTACCAAAGGTGCCTGAAAATTTTGCCCCAATTTCAGTATATTCTGTTTGCAAACATTTTACAATATGTTCTGCACTTAAAAACCTTTCGTTACAGGATATGGTACGAAACTATATAAGAGAAAAACAGAGGAAAACATGGTCTTGAAGCTTTGAAAATTGCTCTTACAAAAGTCAGGACAGGCGAAATTAGCAAGAGTAAAGCAGAACAAATCTATAAAGTTCCAAGAAAAACTCTAACTAGGCATCTAGAAGGTTTAGGTGCCAGCCCCAGTCAGCTTGGTCGCTTTAGATCTGCACTCAGCGTTGAATTTGAGAAAGGACTGTAAGATCACATTCTGTATCTACAGCTGATGATGTTTGGACTAACATCAACTGATGTTCGCATGCTTGCCTTTCAGCTCGCTGAACGAATGCAAATAAGGCACCCATAATTCAAGCCAACCGATGGTGGTGTAACGATGACTGGGAAAGGATGACTGGCAGGTTTTTAAAACGTCATTCTAGTATTTCTACACGAAAACCACCAGAACCAACCAGTTTGAATAGAGCTGTGGCATTTAACAAACCAAATGTTGAAATTTCTTCAAGCTGTGCAAAAGCGAAATAAGAGAAAGGAAGTCATACAGCAAGTAAAATTTGGAATACAATGAATTGCCATTGTACAGAAACCAGCGAATATCATCGCTAGAAAAGGTCAAAAACAAGTCGGGAAGGTCACAAGCGGTGAAATGAGCAAAACAACTACAGTCATCTGTACAGTGAATGCAGCTGGGATTTATTTATCGCCGATGATGATTTTTAAGCGCAAGCGAATGAATCCATTTCTTTTACGTGGCAGCCCACCTGGTACAATTGCGGGAACAAGCGATAATGGTTGAATAAATAGTGATCTGTTTATCACTTCATTCAATAGGCCTACACAAAACCTTCAATAGATGACAAAGTAATTTTAATGTCGATGGTCATGCAACACATACATCTCTTGCAGCAATCGGGTTTGCCAAGGAAAATGGGGTAGTCATGATTTGTTTGTCCCCTCATTCAACACATCACATGCAGCCTCTCGACAAAACTGTTTATGGTCCGTTGAAAACAAAATATAATAGTGAGTGCGACAAGCGGATGATCAATCATCCTGGCCAGAGAATCAGCGACTTTGATGCTACGCAAATAGGGCCTCGTCTGCTCACTCCAATACACGGAGATTCTCCATCAATGTTTCAGGACCGCTGATATGGAACGTTCTCCCTCTCCCGCTCCAGCAGGTGGGATCCATTTAGGATTCAAAAGTCGCTACGCCAATATCTTATAGAGAATACTTCTCTCTCTATCCTTGACCCGCCATCAGCCGTTCTCCGTCGCCTCCTAATTAAGTCTGTTGTATTAATGTTTGTTTATTCCGCCCCTGTTAAGCGGAGTCCTTCAGTTTTTTCTGTTTCACCACTGTCCATTTGGCGTCGACTTTGGTTTCATTACCCTGCCTTTTGTTTATTAATTGATTTAATTCTATCTAGTAACTTAAACCGTCAAGTTGATTCTCGCTTTGTTAACATAATTGTAAGTAGGTATCCCTATACTAGCGGGAGTCTTCCCTTCTGGGCCTACCTTTGCGACCATCTTGATTTGCATTGAGCTGTTGTACTGCCGCTTGTTATAATTTTGGTTTCAATAAAGACATATGTTATGCTATGTTTACAGATGCAGTTCTGACATCGACTCCATACAAAACCACATTTGTGTTAGAACGACTATGGGAAGTGGGGCATTCACAATTTTGTCACGTTGTGAATTCTGATATTGAACGAAGAACAATGTTTACGAAGCATCGTTTCATAGTCTGGTAATTCATTCAGTTATATGCTAGTAAAGCGTGCCTAACACTATATATATGTTCTCGCAAGCGTAAACTCACTCCTAAGGCCATCAATGTTTGCCTCATGGTCGTCCACAGGGGGAGCTAGGGGCAGCCAACGCTCCCCCTGGATTTTGCGCACAATTTTAAAAAAATAAAATCCTTTGATTATTATTATTTTTTTCCCCCGAGGTACATATAATCCATCAGGAGGCAGATACTAAATATGTAGAAAATTAATCTCTGGAGTGACCATTGTTATTATTATTATTATTATTATTATTATTATTATTATTATTATTATTATTATTATTATCATTATTATTATTATTATTATTATTATTATTATTATTATTATTATTATTATTATTATTATTATTATTATTATTATTATTTTTTTTTTTTTTTTTTTGCCCCGAGGTAAAAATGATCCCTCAGGGACTTTAAAATTAGTAAAACTATTAAAGGTCTGGAACGGCTAAAACTCCTCGGGCTCGGGCAAAAGGTTAGCAAACGTCCCGCAAATTGCAACAGCGTTGAAACGTTGGATAATCAGAGAAATACGTTGGAACAAAAATGAAGTTTCGCGAAGGTCTCCTGTTGAAAGGGTCAGGTGTCTCCCAATGTCACTGATCAGAGACATGCCGGTGGCATTCGTGGGGCCCAGTGTTTCGAAGGCCAGAGGCACAAATTCATATTCATTTAGCAGAGCGGTGTATTTCGTGATTTTTCTCTGGGCAGCTATTTCCGCTGCCGCACCGGCTCTGATGGCGGTCGCAGAGACATATGACGCCGCCAAGGAATCGATCACCGTGGCGTCCCACACAAGGCTCCTGCCCGCACGCCACGGTATCAGCGTTACACCGTCAGGTCTTTTGCCGTCTGAGCGGACCAGGCCCGGCGGTTCCTTGACAGCCGGAAAACCAGCTCTTGTGAGGCCCCGGCAAATGGCGTCGTTTAATGCACTGTGTCTCGCGATCCGTCCAAATCCCAGGGAGCAAGACAACCCGTGGGTACCTCTGGCACTGACCAACGATCCACACCCGCACACGTGTGGTTCGCAAATGGCTGCGCCCAGTCTAAGACCAACTGCGATCCTGACTGCGTCGTCACTCAAACGAAGGCCACAGGAGGCGATCGGCAGCACGTGCAGCCAGTCACCCGCGTGCGGCGCTGAGACCGCCCTGAACCGTGCATGCTCCACGGGGTCCACGAGGCATGCTTCCACCTCGGACACCTCTCGCAGCATAAGTGGTAGGTCCCAGCCTGCCTGGGATCGGGGCGCGACGATGTCCTCAGCGCGGATCCCCATCCTCCTCCCCCACTCCTCTAGATTGGTTAGGTAGTGGTTGTCTGAAGGACCAGAGAAGTCCCCAAGGATGGATGACTGGAGTTCGAGGGTGCCCGCGGCCGAGGCCAGAAAAGCGGGAAGTGCCAGCGATGACACCCTACGAACGCCCAGACCACCCATTTTGATGGGAAGAGTCGCCTGTCGCCATTGAGACGCCGTGAATTTTATATTAAGGATGGTTTCTAAACCATCGTGGAGGCGTTGATCATAGACCTCCAGACCAGGGTGGCTGACACACGGAGAGCATCTCAAGGTGTACATCAGCTTTGGTGACCCCAAAGAACTCCGCAAGAGCAGTAGAGCGTCTTGTCTGCCTATCAGCCCCAGTCGATCAAGTGCCCGGCCCAGCTCCTCCCCTCGCTCCTCCAGTGCCATCCGAAGGGCATCAGAAGGTAAAATTGGCGCGCCCAGCAACATGGCGGAGCCCGGGTCGGTGCGGGCAAATTGTCTGAGGGCGTCGTGTTCGAGTTCTTCCCCAGAAGGTGCAATGATCTCGCATTTTGCGCGGTTCAGGCTCAGACCCAGCTCCGCACACTCGCGTTCAATGGTCTCCACGTCCGCTGCAACAACGTCCGCGCACCCGCCCAGCGAGAGGTCATCCAGGTATCCGATGGATAGGGGCGATTGAAGCTTGAGTAAGGTCGGTTGGAGCGGAAGGCAAAACAGTAGAGGTCCAAGGGGATCTCCTTGTTGGGGGCCCAGCTGGGACCAAACCGTGTAGCTGCCGAATTTAAGGCGTGACGGCTCCTCGTAGGCAAGGTGGCAGAAAGGAGCCAACTCCGGCACCATCTCGTCGACAGCGGACAGCATACGATCGCGAAAGAGGCAGTTGAAAGCGTTGGAAAAGTCGATCTTAATTAAGACCGCATCCTCTCCCGCAACCGACAAGAAGCGGCGAACCGCGTGCACCGCAGCCTCCGCCCCTCCTGTCACACCAACACCCAGTTGTTTTGGAGGCAGATAAGCTGAGACCTTAGTGATCGCGAAGGCGTTGGCGCATTTTGCGGCCAGCCTGCGCCAAAAATATCCGACCACGATCGGGCGCAAACCTCCTGATTTCTTACTTAGTGCCATAAGGGTGCCGCCAAAGAAAGTGGATCGAATCTCTGATGGACAGCGGCCTGTCAGAAGGAGGTTGGTGAAGGCCGCAATTGCAGCAACGAGCGCCGGCCCTGACTCAGCCGTGTCGACTAGCTCGACAATGTGCTGCGGGCGCAGTCCGTCTGGTCCCCCTGATGAACCCGCCGGAAAAGTGCGGATCAACCGACGCACCTCTGTCTCCGACGTTTGAAATGGCTCCGTCGTTGACACGAGATGACCAGGAAGGTGGTCCGGCGGGAGAGTAGGATGCTTTTTCGACAGCTCATCGAAAGTCGCCTCACAGACAGGGGCAGGCGTCTATTATTATTATTATTATTATTATTATTATTATTATTATTATTATTATTATTATTATTATTATTATGTCAAGGTTCTGTTCACTCAGAAAATCGAGTTCCACGCCGCTGCCTCCGTTAAGAAGGCGATGGATATCGACGGCTTTGTTGTTCTTTGGCTCCGGGCAGCTTTGACATGGCGCCTTGGAAAGCCACTGCGTTGAAACGCTGCACCATCACGGATAGGCTCTTGAATAGGAAGTTTGTTTCGCGGGAGTCATCGGTGGTTTTCGACAGCCGGCGACCAATTTCAGATAGAAAGGCGAGGCCCTCTCTGTTAAGGGGACCGAAGGTTTCCACCGCTACAGGTATGAAGATGTATCTCTTCTGTAGTTCAGAGTATTTGATGTTCTCGCAGCAGACACCTCCGCCGCCCCTCCTGCCGTGGCCGCCGTTGCTGTGATGTAAGAGGCGGCTACCGTGTCCACCACCGTCGCGTCCCACCATTTGGACAGCCCGCCGCTCCAGGGAATTAGGGTCTGGCCATCCGGTCTCTTACCATCCGACCTGGATAAGCCGGACGGCTCCTTGACTGCCGGGGTGCCTGCTCTGTTGAGGCTGCGGTGGATGAGGTCGCTGATGTTGCTGTGCCTAGCTTTATTATTATTTTTTTTGCCCTGAGGTACCTCATTCCCCCAAGGTCTTAGAAATTAAAAGCGTTTTGTTTCTGGAACGGCTACATCTCATCCGTGTCAGGTAGAGCTTTGGCAAAGGAACCGCTGAACGCCACAGCATTAAAGCGTTGAATTGTTACTGAGAGACGCTGAAACAGAAATCTAGTCTCTCGGGGTTCGCCACTAGCTTGGGTGAGGTGCCGGCCCATGTCCGAAATAAAACCAAGGCCTTTGTTGTTAATTGGGCCTAACATTTCCATAGCCAGCGGGATGAAGATGTGCGACTTGAGCAGGGCGTTGTATTTCTGATTCTTTCTGTCCTCGGCCGCCTCGGCCGCTGCTCCGGCTCGAGAGGCTGTTGCGGGGAGATACGAGGAGGCGAGCGTGTCTACCACCGTGGCATCCCACACCAGGCCCTTGCCAGCTCTCAAAGGGATGAGGGTGATACCATCCGGTCGTTTGCCGTCCGATCGGCTTAGGCCCTGTGGCTCCTTAACCGCCGGAAAACCAGCTTTAGATAGGGCGCGGCAGATCAGGTCGTTGAGAACAGCATGTCTAGCCACACATCCATGACCTAGTGAGCAGGACAGGCCGTGTATGCCTCTGGCGGTGAAAAGTGTGCCACAGGCACAAGTGTGAGGCTCGCATGTGCTAGCCCCCAACCTCAATCCTACCGCCACCCTGATCGTCTCGTCGCTCAATCTCAAACCGCAGGAGGTGATCGGAATGGAGCAGAGCCAGTCCCCGGCGTGTTGAGCGGGGACAGCTTTCCAACGAGCTTGGTCCTGTTTCTCCATTACTGCCCTACTGAGAACAGTTTGCAGTTGACCGTCTGCATTCGTCCGTGTCAGTTCGCCAGTCTCTCAAGTAGTTGGTCTTCTGCCTAGTATTTCTGTAAAAGAGTCCGCCTGAAGTTCAGGAAGCCAGTATCGATTCGAGAATTCTTACGATTGGAATAGGAAGTTCAGTGTTTTATTCTGTGCTTTCTGTTCTGGAATTTTGGATATCTGTAAAGAATCTGTAAACGTATGAAATCGCGAGAAAGTTCCGTTGTATTGGATTATCGCTCAGAAGTGCTCTGAAGTCGAATCTCAACAAAATTTTCTTAGACACAACGATGTAAAACAAACCGCCGTTGATTTGCGAAAGGCAAACTGGCGGCACATAAATTAAAGAATAGTGAAAGGTCCGAGCGTTACTTTCTACAGCCAGATGACCTTGCTCGTGATGTAACGCTAGCGAAGAGCTGTCGCTTGTACCTCCACATTCGACGATTAGTCGTATTGCTAGAATATTCTACATTTCGATAATGAAAAAGTAGACCATCGTCTTCGTCAACCATCGCATTCACGTCTCCCTTCCTCACGAGACTGCTGTCCAGAATCTCGTGAACATGCCAAATGAGAATTCTCTCCGGTCGACCCATAACCTTCGACCTTTCCTTCCACGGATGCAATGTATCCAAACAAGTCGTCTTCGTCAGAGTCTTCAACTCGTAGTCTCTTACTTTGTACGGCCCCGTTAGTGACGAATCGCTAACACCTTCCACCGGAAAAAAGAGATTTCGGAAATTGTAAGAAGCTGCTCTGTCTATTTCTCCAGGTAGCTTGTCCTTGTGGATGAGATCCAGCATTGTCTGCCAATTTGTGGTCCGCGTTGGAATTATGAATTCGTCCAAATCCTGGTTTATAAGGTACTTTGTCCGGTACATCACCCTGAACAGACAATCGTTCTGAGCCAGAATCTGACCGTGGTAGTGCATTTCATCCAGAGCAGATGGTTTTTTCCACTTGACTGATTCCACGATACCCATCCAGGTGTAGGATGGAATGCATGAATAAACGTCATCGTTGGGTGACTCCAGGTAAAAAACGAACTTGTCTGCTCCGAGTAATCGATTCAGTTCGATGAATTCAATTATTTCCATTGTTGTCACGTAGTCTCCGAATAACGGGGGAATGCAGATGGTGAAGTTGGAGATATACATTGAGAAGTTGGTGTCGTTAGCGCTTGGAGAATTCTTTCCAAGATTCGCTTCAAATCTATTTCTTTTTCTTAGGTCGACCAATAGAAGGTGGTTTTGCGGAGGTAGTGAAACATCATTTGTCAGTGACACCCCACTGGTGGATCGGCTCCTGGAGTTGTAGGTAGACTACACAGTATCATGGCAGCCATCAGTCTGAAAAGTAAAACGATTAAATGAGCTGATTTGTGGACCTATCTGCTAATAGATCACCCTTCATGCCAGAACAAAGCATGTTCGATCATCGGACAATTCTTCTCTTGCTCTGCCTCACATCAAAACAATGTTTGGCTCTAAGATGTTCTCAGTCGTTTGTCCCAGGCTTTGAGTTTCGCTATTCGCTTCTTTGTGGTACGTCTGTTTCTAAATATCATTTTGGTTTACTTTTAAGACTCAATAGTTGTTGCTTTTGTTAATTATGTGTTAAGGTAATTTATATAGAGCCACTTAAATAATCAGAAACGCTATCTGCGCCAGTTTAAGGTTAAATGGCATTCAGAACAGAAATAAATTATCAACTCTGGAAAAACTATCCACAGAAAACTAGAAGAGTCATCAGTAGCGAGCCCACGCATACACGTGTCACGTGATGCTCGAGCAACGGTTGCTATTATTATTATCATCATAAATATTATTAATATAATTTATTATTATTATTATTATTATTATTATTATCATCATCATCATCATCATCATCATCATCATCATCATCATCATCATCATCATCATCATCATCATCATCATCATTATTATGTACCTAAAAGATGAATTCCAGAGGGTGTGGACGACTATTTTAAACAATGAAGAAAGCATTTCTGAAATGGCTAATCTCCAGAGACTACCGACTACTCGAACATACCTTGGAGAGCGATTATGATTATTAATAATATTATCATAATAAATATTATTAATATAATTTATTATTATTATTATTATTATTATTATTATTATTATTATTATTATTATTATTATTATTATTATTATTATTATTATTATTATTATTATTATTATTATTATTAATAATATCATCATCATCATCATCATCATCATCATCACTATGAGAAAAATATTTTTGAAGCCCAAGTTAATAACCTGTAACTTAGTGGATCGAAAATCGTAAGACTAATATGTTTCAACAAGATTCCTCTCTCACCCGTAACTTCACTTTTAATTTCGAGATCCATCCAATTTCGAACGGGCTTCTCCGCTTTGATTACAGTTTGCGTCTATGGTTTTCGACCATCTCCCTTGTGTGCTATGATGGCAGAAATAATTCTTGGAGTACAGTATTTTTTGAAGAAAGAAAACAGTATTTATCACACAGCCAAAATTACTGGAGTAGACCTACGTGTATATATTTTAGTGTTTTCATAAAACTACATAGAAAAAATTATTTTAATAAATTAAAATGCCTCTTAAAATTTCTTTTCCCAGATTACTTTCTAGTTGGAAATGATATTCTGCCTAATTAAATAATTTTTCACTAAACTATCAACGACAAAAATATTAGGCCTACAACGTGAATGGATTTGCAAAAATACAAAGTATTGCAAACAATCTCGAAAAAGTCTTTTTAAAATGTATTTCATTTTTCATTTTCAGAATACTTTTTTGAAAGAATGAGAATTTTATTTTTTATTATACATGTAAAATACTTTTTGAAAGTATTTTACCCAAAATGATTAGCTTAGAGTAGATTAACATCGCATCACATTACATAGCGCTATAAATAATTAAAACATAATAAGCTTACTCTACAATATCGATCAAGTTGGTCGAAACTCGGCCAAGAAGAGTCGATCGAAAAATCGTCGACTCGATCGACTTGCGAGTCGAGTCGATCGACTTCCAAGTCGAGTCGATCAAATGTTTTTCTCGACTTGACTAAACTCTGAAACAGTTTACTGACTATTTTTGGCGGCTATGTCACCCAATGCCCAAACTCATCTTAGTACACGATAATTTTCTTTTGCTCAATAACTAACTGTACATATTGTGAGCTCGCCAGGGCCGGATTAACAAATGTGGTGGCCCTGTTCAGTAAAACTGTGGGGGCCCCAACGACTGAATACTGTAGAGTGTACACAATAAAATGGCGTAATTTTATAATGAGTCACATAGCACTTGAGTTCCGGTCAGGTCAGAGGCGAAACTTTGGTCTAGAAAGTGTGGGTACTGTCGCGTGAGGAGATCGACAACAACGACGAGATGGCATCATCATTATGATGTAAGCGTCGTTGCCGGTCGAGATAGGATGATGACGGACGAAAAGCCAGTCTCCACTTGGGCAACAATGAAGGCAGCGAGGCCCAGGTGTAATCGGATACCACACAGCCAAGGTGTAATAGGACACCTCGCGGCTATGGTGTAACCAGACACCGCCCGCGCTGCAGGCGAGCGACGACCCGCGTATCGAGGAGCAATCTGACACTAATTGACGATAGCTTGACGTGGGGAGGGGGGCTGACTGATGCACGCTGGAGTTCCTACTTAACAGAAGGGAACGGAGAATACGGGACTTGTACTGCTGACGAACGCGACGTGTGAACATCGGTCGAGCGAGAAACATCGGGAGGAACGACCAGCGGGGCGGCAGAGTATTAGTCCGTCAGATTCAGAGACTGACGCGAAAGAACGATCTGTAGTTAGGCTGTACGAAGCAACATTTGAGATAGTCCGATTTAATATCTAAACGCTTTAATACTACGTGGAAATTCCCGTAGAGTTAGTGTATATATATTTGTTTCTTTAATTAAATTCATTTATTAATTAAACAAAGTTCGTCGTGAATCTTCTATAGAAAAGTTAGGCACGTTAAATAAAAGTGCAAGTAAAAGAACGAGCAATCGAGGGTCGACATCAACACACGGCAAACACACGACAGGGCGACCTCCGATTGCGACATTGGCGCAGTCGACAGGATTTTCAACTGAAGACGTCACGACGAAAAGCGGAACCGGAAACGGAAAGAGGAATCTCAACAGATCGGGACCAGCGGCGAATACAACCCTTCGCAACTGGAGAAATCGAGTGCCGGACTCCTGAGGACGAAGGACTCGAAGGAACCGACAGCAACAAGCAAGGACGAGGAACAAGAGCGCCAACGGACGACCGACCATCGCTAGCAACGACGGACGGGAGTGGCAACGGAGGACAGCGGATCAGCCAAGATACCAAAAGACGGAACACGCTCGACGTATCAGAGGGTAAGTCCTTACTGGTAGTCGTGGTAATCTGTGAGGTTGCGGTTGAGGTCTGGATGAGGATTGGTGTGCGAATAGCCGAGGCTTTTGCGTAGCTCCTTTTGCTCAGTTCTGTTCTTGTTGTATTTGTGGTAGAATTTTAGGACGTTGTTTTCTTTGATTTCTGACCAACGGTGACTCTCCTCTAACTTACTTATCTTTTTCTATTAGTGAGCGGACTGTTGGAAGATGGATAAGTTGTCGATAGGGAAAAGAGTGAAGGTGCTGAACATGCCCCGTCACAGACTAGTCGCATATCTGATAAAGATGAGACTAGGAGAGGAGGAATTGGGTTCCATGAGGATGGACCAGCTCCAAGAGGCTAGTGCTGAAATAATTGTTTCTGGAAGGGAGATCCCGCCAGAAGTAAGTGAGAAAGTAAGCACAGGTAGCCCAGGTAGCAGTATGAGCCCGGCAAGGCAAATGCGGCGGGTCATGTTAGAACTAACAACATACCAGAGAGAGGAAGCGGAGAGAAGAGTGAGGAGAAGCAGTGAAAAGGAACGCAGGAGGATCGAAGAAGAGAGAAAGAGGCTACTAGAAAGGAGAGAAGAAAGGCTGAGAAAAGAAGCGAGAGAGGAAGCGGAGAGAAGGGAGAGAAGAGAAGAAGAGAAAAAGAGAAGAGAAGAAAGACTCAGAATGCTTGAGGAGAAGTGGAGGAGAGAAGATGAGGAGAAGCAGGCTGAGAAGCTCAGGCTGCTTGAAGAGAAGCAGAGGAGAGAAGAGAAAGAGGAAGCAGAGAAAATAAGGCTTCAGGAGGAGAGACGAAGCAGAGAAGAAAGACTCAGAGTGCTTGAGGAGAAGTGGAGGAGAGAAGATGAGGAGGAACGAGCTAGAAGCAAGCAGGTGAGCGCGTGTGCGGTCCAGCCAACCGTGACCAGAGCTCAAGACAGACAGGCAGACAGACAAAGCGAGACGCGACAAGACAGGCCGCCATTGATACAAGAGATAGAACAGCATACATGGCCGACAAACCCGGATTGCATTGACGTGGAGGAGACTTATGTAAGAGAGTACATGAAAGTATATATTACAGGGCTCCCTGTGACATCGTCTCTAATAGATAGCGGGGCCGAATACAATTGTGCGCGAGCAGAACTAATCAGGCCGCTCAACCTACCTGTGGTCAAGCAGATAGAGGTGAAGGGGCTGAACGGTCAATCAATGATTGTGGACGTGGTGCGGCTGAGACTAAAGGGGTCTCAGGCCGGCGAGGACAGCGAGGGGGAGGTAAATTACGCCCCTGATGTTCGGATATGGGCGGCACTCATTAAAGACCTTAATGAACCGTTAATTATCACGCCCACTACAGCCGACTTGCTGCGCGAGACAGCGTTGCATTCGAGTCACGCGGCCAGCGCTCCTGAAATAGATCAAATTTCAGAAGCGCAGGCGGTCGCAAGGACTGAGACGAGTGAGGAAGAGGAGAGAGGGGAGGAGGTAGAGGGACTTAGGACGCTGATAGGCGAGGATTACTTCACGGTCGCTCAAGCAGACAGTGGGAGTGTAGGAGAAATCGGTCCCGAAGAAACGGATAATGAAGAGCTATTCTTCAATCCTGAGATACCACCCCCACCCAAGGAAGACACAATAGTAGGCAGAAACAAGATGGCGGCTGAACAAGCACAATGTTCGACACTAGCACCATTCTTGGCCCACGGGAAAATTGGGGCGAAGAGCTTCTTCACTGAAGACAATTTGCCCTTTCATAAAGACAAAATAGCTGGGCATTCTGTAAAACAACTGTGCTTGCCTAAAGAGAGAATAGACAAAGTCATCATCCAATCACCGGAAACGCGAGGAGCAAAGAAGGAGGGCCAATGGCAAGGCCCGACCATCATCGCTCAGGTGAAATCGCCCTACACATACATCGTGGAAATAGGGGGCAAAAGCCGCTTACTACACGCAAATCGGATTCGCAAATATAACGAAAGAATACAGCAAGCATTGATTAACAATTGCTCCATTCTGTTCGAGAAGGACGAAGACTTCGGTCACGGGGAAGCGGTGGGTAGCTTCGTCACGAGGCAGACAAGGCCCAGTGCACAAGTAGACCCTATTGCCGTTGCACACTTAACGGTACCCGAGCGGAAACAGCTGTTTAGTCTGTTAGACAGGTTTCCAGATGTGTTCTCGGACAAACCAGGTTTCTGTCCCGTCCTAGAACACACAATCACTGTTAGCGCGGAGTTCAGGCCGAAGAGTTTGCGAGCCTATAAGGTGCCGGAACTGCTCAAACCGGAGATGGAGAAGCAGACCCGCGAACTTTTGGCCCTAGGTATTATCACTCCCTCACATAGTGACATGACAGTACACTCGATGACGTGGCCGGATCACATGAAACACCTAGAGAAATACTTAATGACTATTCAACAGTCGGGTCTGACCCTTAATATTAAGAAGAGTTCGTTTGCTAGGCGACAAACAACGTTTGTAGGTCACCTGATCGGATCAGGGAGCATTGAACCGGATCCTATGAAAATCGCAGGGCTAGGGAAAATCCCTCAACCCGAGTCCAAAAAGGACATACGGAGATTAATTGGCTTCTTCAGTTATTTTAGGAACTTCATCCCTAACCTGGCTGAGACAGCCAGAAGTCTCACTGACTTGACCCAGAAATCGGTGCCTGCTAAGATACCCTGGCGAATTGAACATCAAAATGCGCTAGATAAACTTACGCACGATTTGAATAACGCTGTATGTTTGCAGACAATTGACTACGGCAGAGAGTTTGGTTTATCGACTGATGCTTCAGACAAAGCAGTCGGTTGCTGCTTATTCCAAATTCAAGACGATGGAACAGAACGGCCAATATGTTTCGCCAGTTCTAAATTAGATGCTACGCAAGCGCGTTGGTCCACTGTGGAGCGCGAAGCGTATGCTGTGATTTGTGCGTTGAAGAAGTTTAGGGATCGGATTTTTATGTCAAGGACCACCCTCTATTCTGATCACACCCCCTTGACGTTCCTAACTGCTTCTACGCCCACAAGTGCTAAACTTGCGAGATGGGCCCTGGCACTCCAGGACTTCGATATGTCTTTTGAATATCGACCTGGGGCGCTGAATATTCCCACTGATCCTTTGTCCAGACTATGATTGAGGAAGAAGGCGGACTACCATGTAAGGCACCGCGACAACTGTAAATATATTTCTAACTGTGTTGATATTTTGTATTTTCATGGGAACGACGAGGACATGGTCTGGAGGAAATCGATGGAGGGAACGACATCATTCTCAGCCGGGAGGCGAACCAATGACTGGCTTTGTCCTCCCCCGGGAAGGGAGGTGTCGCGTGAGGAGATCGACAACAACGACGAGATGGCATCATCATTATGATGTAAGCGTCGTTGCCGGTCGAGATAGGATGATGACGGACGAAAAGCCAGTCTCCACTTGGGCAACAATGAAGGCAGCGAGGCCCAGGTGTAATCGGACACCACACAGCCAAGGTGTAATAGGACACCTCGCGGCTATGGTGTAACCAGACACCGCCCGCGCTGCAGGCGAGCGACGACCCGCGTATCGAGGAGCAATCTGACACTAATTGACGATAGCTTGACGTGGGGAGGGGGCTGACTGATGCACGCTGGAGTTCCTACTTAACAGAAGGGAACGGAGAATACGGGACTTGTACTGCTGACGAACGCGACGTGTGAACATCGGTCGAGCGAGAAACATCGGGAGGAACGACCAGCGGGGCGGCAGAGTATTAGTCCGTCAGATTCAGAGACTGACGCGAAAGAACGATCTGTAGTTAGGCTGTACGAAGCAACATTTGAGATAGTCCGATTTAATATCTAAACGCTTTAATACTACGTGGAAATTCCCGTAGAGTTAGTGTATATATATTTGTTTCTTTAATTAAATTCATTTATTAATTAAACAAAGTTCGTCGTGAATCTTCTATAGAAAAGTTAGGCACGTTAAATAAAAGTGCAAGTAAAAGAACGAGCAATCGAGGGTCGACATCAACACACGGCAAACACACGACTGGGAAACCTTCGATTGCGACAGGTACCAAATTGCGCGCGCCCTTTCCCCTTCAATACCTTTAAATGATTATAATGGCACCCAATAAATCTATATTTGGCGCCATTTATGCGCAATGCCGAATAATAATAATGATGATTATGCTGATAGTAATAATAACAATGGCAATAAATATAATAATAATGACAATAAGCGTAATAATATATAATAACAATAACAACAACAATTATATAATAATGAAAATAAAAATTATAATTTAAAATTACTAACAATAGACGTGTTTCATTATGGAAGCATGTGTCGATCACAATTGAAGTGACGTGACAATAGGTCTTTATTCTCTAGATTTAAACGTAATAACAATAGACTTATTCATAATTGAAGTGACGTAAGAATGGTCTTTATTCTCTAAATCTAAAATTACAAACAATAGACGTGCTTCACAATTGAAATGACGTGAATAGGCCTTAGGCCTATTCTCTAAATTTAAATCTAATGACATTAATAGACATTTCCTAATTGATGTGACGTAACAAAGGCCTTTATTCTCTAAATCTAAAATTATTAGTTACTAGTGTATTTGCCCGTCATAATTATGACGGCAGTGTATATCGTTCTAGAGTATTTGCCCGTCATATTATGACGTCATATTATAGGCCTATATGTATCGTTGGTAAAAATGCTCTGATCGCCGTCGTCAAGACGGCAGTACTGACGTCACAAACAAATAGAACAGAAACCGTTTGTGACGTAGCGTTTATCGTCGGACGGACACTATATGGATATTATATGTATAGATAGACGTGTTCCATAATCGAAATGACGTAGGCTACTTAACGAATTATAATAATTTATTCTCTAACTTTAAACTTAACAATAGACTTTTTCATAATTTAAACAACGAAACCAAGGCCTTTATTCTGAGATTAAAAATAATAGACGTTTTAACAATTGTAATGACGTAAATATATAAGCCTTTAT
This sequence comes from Allolobophora icterica, assembly GCA_963556255.1. Classification (NCBI taxonomy): domain Eukaryota; kingdom Metazoa; phylum Annelida; class Clitellata; order Crassiclitellata; family Lumbricidae; genus Allolobophora; species Allolobophora icterica. The sequence continues at coordinate 64,933,047 of OY744608.1, forward strand.
TGTCTAAGTTTTAAATTAGGGCCTAATAACAGTTACGTCACTTCGTAGCTGAAGTGACGTAACAAAAGCCTTTATTCTCTGAATGTAAACTTATATAAACAATGGACTTCTTCATAATTGAAGTGACGTAACCAATGCCTTTATTCTCTAAATCTAAAAATTACTAAATAATGTGTTTCACAATTGAAGTGACATAACAACGGGCTTTTTGTTTTAAAATTAAATCTTATAGGCCTACAATAGTCGACGTGTTTCATAATAAAAGTGATGTAAAAAGGGCCTTTATTCTTAAAATTTAATGTGTTAAAAACGGTTTCATAATTGAAATGATGTAACAGTAGGCCTTTGTTGTACCGTCAGGTAGTAACTTAAGTGTTTAAATAGAAGGTCTTACTACCATTTTTGGCTGATTTTTGTAGATGAATCTGCCTGATAATGGAAACTCCAATAGGGACCCGCACATGTGCGAAAGTTGTGTATTTGTGTATATTAAAATGGACAGTTTCGAATAATTTGTTCTGAGTTTTTGGCTCATTTTTACTATTAGACTTAACAAATAACAATAATTATAAAATGCTGAAAAACGATTTCTTTTGCATGTGTGGGGGCCCCTCAAGTGTGGGGGCCCCTGTTCGGCCGAACATGTTGAACATGCCTTAATCCGCCTCTGGAGCTCGCACATAACTGCAGAACTTCTAACAGTTGAAAGAATTTACAATAGGAGTAGATTAGCTGGAAACTAAACTCAGGTTTAAAAACAATAATTAACAAAAACAACCGCATTTTAAAATATGGCGATGATTGTTACCTTGCAGTTCCCGCATCAAGCATCACTACCACTGCGATATGGAATTCGAGCACATTACAGGCCTAATATTCACGCGCCCTCGGGGGTCTATTGTACTCCCCCTCCATATTCCATTCTAGATGGTATCGCTAGGGTGCACACTCTTTATATTCTGGGTGTCGAGCTGAATCAGAAATGTGGGTTTTCTAGTCACATCAAACACCTTATCATTAAGGCAAAGCAGTCCTCCTACTCTCTCCAGGTTTTGAGGTCACACGGGCTTTCGGGGACTATTTGATATGATGCACGCCACTGCAGTTGGCAGAATACTTTATTGCACGCCGGTGTGGTGGATTTTGCGAGAGGACAGGAGCGCGAGGCCCTAGAGGGAATACATAGTCCGGAGGCTGGAGCGTCGGAGGTACTTAACTTCATCATCCTCCTCATTTGAGCCACTTTGTAATAATGTCGTCCTGCAAGTATTTTGATCAATCCTTGCCATGTATTACATACTATGCTGCCGCCGATTAAGCTAGTTTGAAGTTTGTGTCTGTACAGTGTAGCATGAATTTTTGAGAAATTAGCTCAAGTCAACCACACACGATATCATTATAATGCCTGAAATTTTACTTACCAGTTCAATTACAATCTGAAAGCTTGATTAAGAGTGTGCAGTTGAAATTCACAAGTAATTTAGGTACTGTAATATAAGAATGCAATACTCGTCAGCAATTTTGGCAAAGAGACTACAGTCCAAGTCGACAAAGTCGACGAAGTCGATCGTTTATTTGCCAAGTCGATCGAGTCGACGAGAGGTCGATCGTCGGTCGAGCCAAGTCGATCGTAGCAGTTCGACTCGATCGATCACGGGGTATACTCCACAATGCATCAAACGATATCGTATTGCATCATATTATAGTATTACATACACACACACATCTATGATCTGAACTTGCATTTCTACTGACCGCGAACTTCTGTCGAATGTATTCAGGTCAGTAACCCCAATGACCGGACTGACCATCGGTTGACCCAGTGTCTCTGACCAGAAGATACACTTCCAACTTCTTCTAGTTTGATTAGTAGCCGTCCTTGGTAGAACTCCGAAGATTCGAACCACCGGAAGTGCCTTGGGATCGACATCCGGTGCGAGACGATCGTCTATATATGCGGAGTAGACGTAGGAAGAATTCACTTCCACCGGCTGAGCAAGGACAAATGTAATGTAAGACGAAATACTTAACAACTTATGTAGAGCCGGCGTAAATGCACAAAGCACTAACCGATGGCGCACCAATTCTGGTCAATACCAGAATCAATTAGACATGGTAAGAAAAGTCTTGTGTAGAAAGAGAAGTCTGATTCGGCAAGGGAAGGCTTGGTAATATGCAAGAAGGTAAGATGCATCTAATGTTAGCCTTCAAAATTACTCAGTTTCCTACGAGACAGGCCTGCTTATTTACCGGTGTATACAAAATCTGTAACAGTCGCTATTGTTGTTAGTTTAAACTAGTGTTTTGTACCATGTTGCGGTGTGACAACGTGTGGAGATAATAAAAGAGTAATAATAATAATAATAATAATAATAATAATAATAATAATAATAATAATAATAATAATAATAATAATAATAATAATAATAATAATAATAATAATAATAATAATAATAATAATAATAATAATAATAATAATAATAATGCATTAACCTAAGAACCTGCTCCTAAATAATTTTTTCTAAATCCTGAGGGTTCACTGATACCTCGGGTGAAAATAATAATAATAATAATAATAAAATCTATTTTGTAAATAATGTTGAAGTCCCTGAGGGATCCTGTATACCTCGGGGCAACAAAATAATAATAATAATATAATAATAATAATAATAATAATAACAATAATAATAATAATAATAATAATAATAATAATAATAATAATAATAATAATAATAATAATAATAATAATAATAATAATAATGATAATAATAATAATAATAATAATAATAATAATAATAATAATAATAATAATAATAATAATAATAATAATAATTTGTCGCTCTGTTAGCCTGACGCTTCGGTCCTGAGGAGCTCCAAGGAAGGTGTGCAAACAGGTATTCTTCTTTCCTCTAAGTTCATTACCTCACTAAAAACATTATTTGTCGATCGCACGCCTCCATTTACTTGACTATCCCGCTATTATTTACCCTAAATGAGTTCCATCATAGGCAACTATGATGAAACAACGTTCACTACACACAATCCTTTCCCTCAACACTTTAACGACGACAGTATACTAAAAGTGACTGGTAAACCAATGTAGCTCGTTGTTCGAGTGCTAAGCAAACTCCCTGCCAATAGTCGCCAGTGCAAAGACAAGACGCTAACGGGAAAGAAACAGTCGAATCAGAAGAAAACCGTGTCAAGGCATCCTCGATGATTTACATTTTACTGTTATATTAACAAAAACACAATAACAGCACGTATTGGATGTTCAACCATCGATTTCACTTGCCTGAAAATCGCTGTCGATGTAAGTGTAGTTGAGCCTACACTGTATCTTCAGTGACAAGTTTTCGGTTCTCTGCCAAGAGTAGACAAATAATATAACGGCTGCAACCAGAAACCACAAGCACAACTGCCAACGTTTCTGAAAGCGCCTTAGCAGACACAAAATTCGCCCGGGTTGGGTTATGAAAAACATTTGACAAATACTTTCTACAGAATACATTCTCTATTTGGAGATGACATCCAGCCTAAGTAATCGTTGAAACATTACTAGAATTAATATCGATCGCGTTCTTGAGATGCGTTTTAAAAACCATTTCAAAATTTCCTAAACTTTGCGTCGAAAACAGAGTTTGGAAGTGTACATCGCCCGTATGTCTACACGAACTTGTCAAGTTGTTGGTGAACATATCATGATAGGCCTATGTTCGCTAGGCCTACGCTACAGTGTTCGATTACATGACCACAATGCCTCAACAGGCCATATTATTGGTCGATGAGTCATAAGATCGCGCTGCTGATGCAGATTATAAATCAACTGGTATGCCTGCAGAACGAGGAAAAATTAGGACCACCCTCCACCAGTTTGACCTCAATGCCAGCTTCCGTATTACGTAAGGCGACTTAAGCGACATTTGAGTTTTACTATACATATGACAATGACAATGACAAAATCATTTATTGAAACCAATGATCAAAACAAAACATGATAACGTCTCATAGGCCTACCATAAACTGGTGACAAAAGGAAGTCCCTAAAGGGATGAACTCCCGCTTCGAGGGACACCTTATTGCCAAGACTATTAACAATGGCGCAAGAACCAACCGGAAAGCTTAATTAATTCCGCTAAAAGAAGAAGAGACGGTAAAAACCACTTATCTTAAATATATACTGCCGACGCTTGGGCAGCTAAAGGGAGAAACCAAAAAATAAACAAAATAAAAAAAGAAAGAGGAAAACAAAGAAGGAGAAAGTAATCACAAAGATTAATCGGAAAGTTTATACTCATGGGAGACTCAAACGGAAGGGAACACACCAAATCTCAATGTGGGGGGAGATGTCATCCCCGAGGGATACAAAGCAAATAATAATAGTGAACGTCTATAGTATATAAGTACTAACTATCAATCATAATCAGATCTAATAGGGTATCCTTGGCTGTTAGTATGCTGCTAATTCCTGACAAATCTGTACACTAATACTTACTAAGATGATATATATATATATATATATACGTTAATTTGTTTGTATGCATATTAGTATGTATATATCTGTGTCTGTATGTATTTATATGCATGCATTGTATTGTATGGTATATGGGCATTTATTAAACTCCCCTCAAGGCATAGACCATTCAGAGGCGCTCCCAGTGCGCGAGACCCCGAGAGAAAAAGCAGGATTTAAGGTTAGAAAAGGAAGAAGCAACGCTACTAGAGAGAATGATGCTGCGGACAAAAGGAGGAAGTCGGTTCCAAAACGAGGAACTTATGCAGGCAAAGAACCTGGATTGAGCCATAGTAGTCCTGACACGGGGAATTAAGAGGTCAAAACGATAAGAAGATCGGAGAGGACACAGCGAAGCAGCAGAGTGAGGCCGAAGAATTAGGTCACGTAATACTGTGGAGCAGGACCAAATTGAGACATAAGCACAAGAATAAGCACTTTGAATTGAATACGGGCAGAGAGAGGGAGCCAATGGAGTTGTTCAACCATGAAGGTGGAGATATGAGAGAACCGAGGGAGACGGGCAATGAGTCTAGCAGCAGCACTGAGTAGGGACTGGAGAGGAGAAAGGCGGAGGCCAATAAAAATGGTGAGGCCAATAAAAAGAGAATTACAATAGTCAGTTTGAGAGCAGACGAATTCATGAACAGTTGATGTGAAGGTCGACAGACAGCCGAATAGCCCGGACACGCCTTAAGTGGAAATGAGAGGAGCGGGTGAGATTGGAAATGTGCTCAGCAAAAGTACGAGAGCTATCTAGACTCTGGATTCCAGAGCGACACCTAAGTCACGAACAATGGACGGGAAACTGCAGCGAGGAAACCTTTCAGACAGGAGCTCGAAATCAAGCTTTTGGAGTTGCTGGGGGCTGCCAAACTAGATGAATTGGGTTCTGATAGAGTTTAAAGAAAGGGGATTTGAAGACATCCAGCGATTAAGATCTTGAGAGATATCCTCAGTGGAACCAGTTAGGAAGAGTTGAGCACAGTGATATTTTCGTTAACGAAAACTAAAATTAGAAGTAAAAATAAATGATTTCGTTAACGAAAACTAGAAGTAAAAGTAGGAATTATTTCAGCAGCAAAAACGAAATTAGGAATTGAATTAGAAATTATTTGCCGAACTAAAATTATGAGCGAAATTAGGAATTATTTCCAGAAGTAAAATCATTTTACTTCTGTGGCGCTTAAAGCCCTAGGTTTTAGGTTTGGCGGTTTCCCTCGTAGAATGAAGTGACCAACGACTGTAGGCGGTTCAAGTAAGCATCTGTCGGCCAATGGGCGTTGATTTCATTTTGGTTTACACATCTTACAAGCATAGGCTGCTGAATTTAATTATATGCATAGCCTAGGCAACATCGTCCGCTTTGTGGAATGGAGGCGAGGCGCAGGGACGGTCGGTCGATCGGTGGTAGCCCCCACCCTAGGCCCTTCACCCTCCCTCTGGCCTACCCCGATCAATTGACCACTTGTATATATAACCGAGCTTTGGGTCGTAAACCTGTATATAAATGCCAGCTGTTGATGCTGTCACCGTTGCCTTATTATACCCGGAACACTAAAGACAATAAGCTGTATTTCATATTCTAAGAATTTGCACCAGTATCAGATGCTAATATACAGCCTAAGGAAGAGAGACTAGGTCACATGCCAAATTATGCTAATGAACTTAGGAAATGAACTTAGGAAATGTCCTTTCACAATTGAGTCTTGGTTTGCAGTACTCATTCTAGTTTGAATTTCGCTGCAGCAGAGTTGAGCTTCGTAATTTCTTCACTTCATAGCCATTTTAAATCGCATAGTCGATACAGCTTATATCTCGTGTCTGTATATTATATTATTATCTTATTTCAGTAGTGGACCTTATAGTAGTATAACATTGTATTTCGTTAGTGGACATATATTAGTATCATTATATCGAACTATTTCCAAAGATGGATGGAGACTACGCTGTACCAACGACACCGACTTCAGGTGTTGCAGTTGGCAACATGCGAACATTTAAAAAACGGTTGTCTGATGGATCTACCAAGAGTTATAGCTACCCTTACGTTTCTGTAAGGAAACATTTTGAATTAACTTTTACAACCGACAGTGATAAACTTAAATTTGAGCAAAAATGTGAGGACATTCGCTTGGCGTTGGGAGTAAAAAGTTTGAGAGAAGTTCTGGTGAAAGTCATAATGGATGTTGACACCAATAAGCTCTCTTCTGCAACTCAACATCCGCAGCAGACACTCACGATGTCTTCAGTCACGGAAGAAGTAAGTGAATCAACTTCACTGACTGATCCAGCATCTGTCACAGCAGCAATATCAGCAGCTCCAGCAACAGCTTTGGAGACTGCACATGAGAATTTTGTTGGGCAGTGCTCCAGCATTGCCCAGTTGATCGACACAATCTCACAACATTCATCCACATGTGTGACGCCGTATTCAGTGAAGTCATGGACACACAGTGGTCATGTGCTGTCGGTGGATATGGAGTGTGCGAAAAAACACTCCTTTCAGTGGAGTTCCTCATCCACAATAGACAGCGAGCGGAAGGAATTTGAAGTCAACCACCGAGTGATGTTGAGCTACCTGGCCTCTGGTATGACACCCATACAGTACGAGCGCTTTAGCGACTTCAGTCGGTTTGGACTATTGTCAGACCTTTTCCGCAGGAGGAATATGGTTACATTTAGTGCCATTTCTGAGAACCTGCGAAAGCAATCTATATTTGGCGCTAGAGCGCAGGAGTCTTCACTGTCGCCTGATGGAGCTATCTCTATAATGACTGACGCACGACATCATTGTAGACGAAATAGTTATCACACCGACCATGTTGCTATCGGGTTGAAAACTCACAAAGTCGTTGATATTCAACACATTAACGGGAATGATGATAACTGTTCACAGCGTCACGAGGCAGTGGGATTCGACAGGATGTACGAGAGCCTGGATCTCAGCAACATTAAAGTTGCCCATCATGTGCATGATCGAAACATGACAATCAACAAGCGCCTACGTGAGAGGAAGCAAGCCAGGAATTCCAATGACCGCTGGCACTGCACCCGTCCTATAACAGCCGGGGTGAAAAAAATTGGGCAAGGAGCACAAAAAAACATTGGAAAAACATGGCATCCCGAGCTTTCTGACAAGGGTGCTGCCATTCGAAACCACGTCTATTGGTGTATGGACAATTGCAATGGAGATGCCCAAACCCTGCGTAAGCTCATAGAATCATGCATCCCTCATTTTCAGAACAACCACAGCAAGTGCCATGAAACTTCCCACTGCAAAGAGCCGGGGCATATGATTGAAGTTCGAATTGTTTCAAATGAGGCTGCAATTACAATGCTCCAGGACTTTCTTCGGTCGTTGGTAGTGTACAAGCACGCTGAAGATTATGTCAAAGGCCACGACACATTTTATGTGGAAAGTTTTAATAACGTTTGTCTGATCTATCTGGATAAACGGATACACTACGGGAATTTAATGTACGAGCTGCGGAGCAATCTGGCTGTCTTGGACTGGAACGAACACGTCGACAGACCATACACGTCTATATGCACGACTGTTCGTTCGAAAAACCCACGTCGCCAAATCGGGAAAAAAGTGTATCGGCGCAAGACCTACGTATTTGTTGAGAACATTTGGAATTTGTACATTGCCGTGTGGTCAGCATCTAAAGCAATATCGGAGTCTGTGACAGAAACTTCTGCAGATAAGGAGACCTGCCAGAGTGAAATCTCTTCGGACGAATCCGATGACGACCAATTAGGAGACAGTGAGAGCTTTTCAAATGAAAGCAATGCACCCTACACAGTAGAATAACCGTAAGAGCTGTGACAATATTGTATGATACACTAAAATCAAACATATCAGTGCTACATAACCATCAACCGTCATTACACATAACCACCTTAGCATTCTGCTGTCTACTCTGCTTGACCTCCCCGGATTTTGGCCTGGCATAGGACAGAGAGATGTGTGGCAGAGCTGATGTGTGGCAGAGCTGACTGCTATCACACGCGTCCACAGGTGGCGGATAGTGGAACGACCTCTAGAAATAGAGGTCAGCTGCGAAATAAGCAGGGTTATATCTGACGAATAAGCAGTCGCGGACCAACAGCGGCAAGGCTAGTAGGGCACACTGTAGAAAAATAGTGGCATTTTGCTTGACAACTAAAAGCTGCAAATATCCAATAACAGCCTTGTGACATGGGAGCACATGACTCAATTTAAATAAGCCTGATGACCCTCTGCCTAGCGGGCATGTGTTCATCACCAAGACTAGGTCCACAGCGGAAAACTGTGGTTGATGCCACGAAGGGCATCCGATCTGTAACAAGATGCTCCAATCTGTATAAAAATGAATCTGTGGCTTACCCCCCCTCAACGAGGTCCTAATCCAAGCAAGAAAAAAAGAAGATTGAACGGACAAGGGACTGTGGCCATTGCAAAATTGATTTGACATAGCACTTATGAAAAACCTAGTCTCCGTAACGTGGTTTTCGTGTGGCGCCGAGCAATTGAGGGCAATTCAGGTTTAAATCCACCTCTGAGTAGGAATCTTGAAGAGGCGCTATATAAATTTAAAATGGGGGAATGTTATGTTACATTGAATCATAGCTATGACAGGTGTACATAAGCAGCTCACAATCGATAAAATTCTGCTTTATGTCAGAAAGTAAGTGTACAATAAAAATCTCTCTGTCTAAACAAAGTCCGGCGAATTATCCAAAGTATCAATGTTACTCCCACTTGTGGCCCATGTAAGGCGTGCCTGTTGGATTCGGATACAACGATCTCACTTTTCGCACTACGCAATCTGGCATTATTTCCCGCATGTGAAGTACACCGTTCGATTCCGTTAGTTTCTTGGCCAGATATAATGGGCTCGTCCACCCACCCAAGTTGCAAATGATCTTCCAATATTTTCCATAAATTACTCTTCGTATTGGACTGTTAGCTGCATGCGCTGCTTGTCCTCCGCCAAGCCAACCTGGAGATGCAGAACCCACGCACGGAGAGAGAAAACAAAGAGGACAGGCGCCTTCCGATTGATGATTTTCACCCTGCAGCTGCAAATGATCAGCTGACACTTGAATGTCATGACTGTTTTGAGCCTCAATTTCTGACTCTGTACTATTTCCATTGGACGCGACCAAGACCTCCTTCGAAGCGGCATCCATACAAGATTTTCTTCTCTTTGGTGGTTCCAACTCTGCAATTGGAACAAAGGCAGTTTCGATTGGTTGGAGATATATTTATAATGTCATCAACATACAATTAGCTCTTTCGACTTGACTTGAACGACAGCTTAGCTGGGTTATGCATATGTTTATTGTCTTATTACATATCGTAATAATAATAATCATGGTAATTTTAATAATTACATTTTTAATTGGCCATTTATTATCATTACTGCTGTTACTGCTGTTCACATCAGTTGTCATTATACTAACATTGCTGATGTTATTATTACTATGTATTTCTATAGCATGGTTTGAGCTAAATATTTGCAAGGATAATAAATGCAATTTAATTTAATATTTATAAATCTTAGTTCAATCTTATTTGCGCACGTATAGCGCTACCTGAAGAACAATAGGGCCTACTTGTACAGGGTTCACCACACAAAACAATTTATACAATTTCAGTATATATATATATATATATATATATATATATATATATATATATATATACGCATCGTCTTCATAATTACCAATTTTTTCAAAATTCCAGTTGTTGTGAGCAAAAAATGCCCGTATGGCTTCCTCTTGATCGCCATCTACCACAATAGTAAGTTCGTATTTGTTCATGGCAATCTAATCGCATATAGAAACTACAGACTTGTTTCTCAACCCTGTAAGTATCTTCATAGCAATGAACTCCATAGTAATATGAGTGTATGGGGGGGTAAATTTGGATAATTGGAACAACTTGTATACATTCTAGAAGTACAGGTATGACCTCTAGCCAGCTTACCTGGCTTTCGTATACACAAATTAGTCGACCCACAGCTCGGTTATATATATACAAGTGGTCAATTGATCGAGGTAGGGCCTGTACGGGGTATGCCCTGTCGGGTCTAGTCTGCCCTAGCGATGCATCTCCATCCATCCGTCCGACCGCTAGAGGGCCAGAGGGAGGGTGAAGGGCCTAGGGTGGGGGCTACCACCGATCGACCGACCGTCCCTGCGCCTCGCCTCCATTCCACAAAGCGGACGATGTTGCCTAGGCTATGCATATAATTAAATTCAGCAGCCTATGCTTGTAAGATGTGTAAACCAAAATGAAATCAACGCCCATTGGCCGACAGATGCTTACTTGAACCGCCTACAGTCGTTGGTCACTTCATTCTACGAGGGAAACCGCCAAACCTAAAACCTAGGGCTTTAAGTTGAGACGAAGGCGAGTTAAATTGCAGGCGATCAAACACATGATCTATCGGGAAACTTCGGTTGAGATGAAGATGTATTCTCGATGTAGGAGGCCCTGATCTACTATCTTTGGTCTTCGTTGTCTGATAATTGTCCCACTGAATTGCGTACCAACGTCCTCAGTTTCATACGCCATTTTATTTCGGGTTTGATCGTTAAATTGTAAAATAATGATTTTTCCAAGAAGGCTGGCCGGAAGGAAGCGAGATAACCAGGTTTGGGTTTTTCATTTTGACGAAGCTACAGGCAGGTCTACATGCCAAGTACTAAACGGGGTCACATGGCCGACCGACTCGAATGAATTCCATTGGCGACCGCACAGCGTTTTGAATTTCGAAGAAACACCAAAAAAGGCCAACAAATTAACGTGCGAAAAAATTTTTCTCCTCTTTTTTGACCAGATCAGTTCAAAAGTGTCCCGTGTCCCCCACCTGTCAAACATGATCGCCGCCAGTGGTTTCACCCTTTGTTTTACTTCAAACAGTTTTTTCTTTCTCAAGGCAAGTTTGGTGTGCTTTTCTATGCAAGCCTTGCATACTTCTACAGCGCGGAAATTAATAATTATTTGGAAAACTAAAATAAGAAGTAAAATTATTTGAGAACTAAAATAGGAATGATAAGTAAAATTATTTGTGAAGTAAAATTAGAATTAGAAGTAAAATTCAAGAGCTCAGAACTGAATTAGAACTGAATTAGGAATAATTTTTTGAAGTAAAATATCACTGGTTGAGCAGAAGGAGGCCCATGGACAAAAGCCTGGACATTATCAGCGAAAAGGTGACCAGCCGCTCCATGTTTAAAGAATAGGTAAGGAATGCCAGCCGTATAGAGAATGAAGAGAATCGGGCCAAGAACAGAACCATGTGGAACGTCCAGTTTGACCGAGACCTACCGATTTCTAGAATCACCGGAGATGATCATTTGAGAGCGTTCAGACGGGTAAGACCGGAACCAAAGGAGAGGAGTGCCCTTAAGACCACAATTATATCTCAATGCACTGGAGTATGTATGCATGTATGTAAGTTTATGTGTGCATGTATAAATGTGTGTATGTCTATGTGTATGTATGTATATAATGTATGTATGTATGTATGTTTCTGTGTGCATGTACATATGTATTTATGTCCATATGCATTTATGTATGCGAGTATGTGTGTACGTATGTATGTATGTAAGTAAGTAAGTAAGTATGTACGTATGTGTATATATGTACAATACAATGCAATATTCGTTTATTCGATAGACGATGATGATATTCGTTTATTGTTTACAAAGTATGCACACGCTGACAAACCGCAGCATGGAACAAAGTAAGACAGAGTTTTGAGAAGTAGATAATGTATTGTAGAGTATAGTGTTCTGGAAATAAAAACTCTGTTGTCTTTGACTGGAACACAGTACTGGTGATTCTGGGGACGCAATGAAGATGTTGTCATAGACGCAACATGTGACAAATGATGAGAGAAATATAATCATCGTCTAAGCTGTTCGAGACAGAATGCATCTTGACAAAATATGAGCGAGCCCAAGGCCCAAGAGACTAATTGGACTTGAATATAATATGCATTTCTATACAAGGCCCTGTCAATAAAATTACTGTTATAGACAGAGCAAGGGATGAACAGACGTAGCCATGTAATGTAATGTAATGTAATGTAATGTAAATCTCCGAAATTTCTCAGCGCCACACAAAAGCCACGTCAGGGAGACCAGCTTATTCACCGGCGCTATATCAAATCAAGTCCGCAATGGCCATGTCCGCCTTATCCGTTCCGGTGCCAGGTCAGAGTCCGGGGAGGTCAAGCCGAGAAGACAGCAGGGTAGCCATGTGAGTAAGCGAGTAACCCAAACAACCAACTTGACTGCATAAATAGAGGTTGAACCTAACCTGTAAGGGAGAGTTGTCACGAGTTACAGACGAGGCAGTAGTGCGAGGTCCAACAACTTCTAGCTTGGCCAGTTGATGGGGAGGGGGTTTCTACAGGTAGTAGGAAGTATGTAGCGCACCTACATGTAGAGCAGTTGACACTCGTGTCATGTAGTACATGTACATGTACTACATGACTCGTGTCATGTAGTAGATCGCTTCGTGTTGTAATGTAGCAGAAGAGAACGTCATCGGCGCGTCCCTATGACGACCAGGCGGAGAGTCTCTCGTGCTCGACGACCAGCTCGACCCCAGGCCGATGACCCGCAGAAAGACTAAGACGACGCTCAGCAGTAGTCGATGGGTTTATTCACACGTTACAAATACGTTGACCTCGCACTCCTGCTTCTTCTCCAACTCGTGACAACTCTCCCTTACAAGCAAGAACCAGTTCATTCACAGGTTTCTTAATTAGTAATAATAATGATAGAACGCAGCCTTACATAGAGCAGCAGGAGCGCAGTCTCAAAACTTTGTACAGCATGCAACCTATCGATCGACCCAGGCTTCCACTCCCTGAATGGCAGCAGTAAAAATGAACGAGCGCCTAAGAATCTGCTAAGACGTGTGCTCAATAAGATTTGTTTTTTCGCCCGAGGTAGCAAAGATTCCTCAGGCTGTAAGAAACTATAACAGGTTAGAGGTTCTCGTCCCCCATGTGCTGATCAAAAGAGCCCCTAAATGCCACGGCGTTGAACCGTTGCGTGCAAACAGACAGGCGCTGAAAAGGATGGGTCGTCTCGCGGGGGTCGCCCGTGGCCTGAGTGATGCAATCAATCAATCAATCAATCAATCAATCAATCAATCAATCAATCAATCAATCAATCAATCAATCAATCAATCAATCAATCAATCAATCAATCAATCAATCAATCAATCAATTCGTTTATTCCCAAAAGCAGGCTGACAAAATCGCAACTTGTAACACTGTACAACTAATAATCAATTTATCATAAATAATAGTTCGTAAGTAATTAGAAAATTACGACTGTAGGCATTATTATATAATTTGAGGTAAATCTAGAATAGGAATTATAGGTTCATTGTTCAGTATATGTTTTAAAGTTAAACAATACTCGAGATACGAAATTTTTATCATCTTTGACGGGAAGGAGGAAATCATGCGGTCTAGGTCTTAGGTCATATCGGGAATAGGGGCGGCGCAGGGGGAGTAGTCTATGAAGGACACGCACTTCATTTGCTCTTATCACTGCAATTAATCGACCGTCAGCCAGTTCTGCAGCGGTCGGCGCGTCTTGGCTGATGAAACCTCTGCGCTTCATCCTGGCCATTAGCTGTTAAATGCGGCGGCCCACTTTTTATTATTATTATTATTATTATTATTATTATTATTATTTATTTTTATTTATTTTTTTTGCCCCGAGGTATACAGGATCCCTCAGGGACTTCAATATTAACTAATGTAAAAAAGTGTCCAGAATGGCCCTATTCATCTGTTTCCTGGCTGGCGAAAGTGCCCTTAAAAGCTACCGCGTTGAAACGCTGTATCGTTATCGATAGGCGTTGGTATAAGAAAGAGGTATCACGTGGGTCCCTCGTAACCGTGCACAGCTTCTGTCCCAGGTCCGAAAGGAAACTCAGGCCTTCATTGTTGATTGGGCCCAGGGTTTCGAAGGCCAAAGGAATGAAGAGGTGTGTCGAGGATAATAATAATAATAATTATTATTATTATATGATCCCTCAGGTGGTCAAAACTATTCCGGAGATATTATTATTATTATTATTATTATTATTATTATTATTATTATTATTATTATTATTATTATTATTATTATTATTATTATACAGAGGTCTTATATAGCGCCCCTTCAAGGTTATCTACTCAGGAGCGCTCCCAGTCCAACCTCAGTCAAACAAGACAGTTTTCAGGCAAGAGTGGAACAGAGAAGAGCAATCAATCGGGGTCAGGCGCAGCGCTACTGGAGGCCCATTCCAGGTCCCTGAGCCAGAGACGGAGAAGGCACGGTGTTGCCGGATAGGAGCTCAGCCTGCGCTCCAGAGCAAGGTGAACCACGACGCTGGACAGCCACAGTGGAGTAGCAACGTTCCCGGAGGTAAGGGGGAGCCAGGCCCTCAAGGCATGCACCGCCGAACCCGGGCAGAGACCCGATAAGCAATGCTCTGCGGGCAGGGGAGCCAGTGGAGCACCTCCCGCATGTACTCCGAAACACGGCCAAACTTGGAGATGGGACCCACCACCCGGGCAGCCGTGCGCATGCAGGACCCGATAGAGGCACCTCAATCGGCAGGTTGGGAGCCCATGATATATAGCGCTACAATAATCTAGGCGGGAGACCACAAAAGCATGGACAAGTGTAGATGGCGAACTAGGAGAGGGAGCGAGATATGACCCTGAGCTGTCGCAGCTGGTAGTAACAGCTGCGGCAGAGGAGATTAATATGTTGAACAAATGTAAGCTCATGGTCTAAGGTGACTCCTAAGTCTCGGACTGAAGCTAGGAAGGTAAAATGCGGGATATTGATAATTGTTCCGCTATATTTCAATGTAACTCACAGCGGTTTGTCAGTGAGTTTGTGAATAAAGATATGACTATTATTAATGATGCAAAACGAACCGATGTTGATTTGAGAATGACGTAATATAAATTCAAGAATAGTAATAGATCCGAGCGTTACGTTGTACAGCCAGACGACATTGCTCGTGATGTAACGCTAGCCATGAGCTGTCTCTGGTACCTCCACATTCGACGATTAGTCGTATTGCCAGAATATTCTGGACCTAACATTCGATAATGAAAGAGATGACCATCGCCTTCTTCAACCATCTCATTCACATCTCCCTTCCTCACGACACTGCTGTCCATAATAAAATGAACATGCCAAATGAGAATTCTCTCCGGTCGACCCATAACCTTTGACCTTTCCCTCCACGGATTCAATGTATCCAAACAAGTCGTCCTCGTCAGAGTCTTCAGCTCGTAGTCTCTTACTCTGAACGGCTCCGTTAGTGACGAATCGCTAACACCTTCCAACGGAAAAAAGAGATTTCGGAAATTGTAAGAAGCTGTTCTTTCTATTTCCTCAGGACGCTTGTCCTTGTGGATAAGGTCCAGCATAGTCTGCCAGTTTGTGGTCAGCGTTGGAATTATGAATTCGTCCAAATCCTGGTTAATGAGGTACTTTGTCCGGTATGTCATCCTAAAGAGACATTCGTTCTGAGCCAGAATCTGACCGTGGTTATTGATGTCATCCAGTTTAAATGGAAGCGTCCAATTGTTAAGTTCCACAAGACCATCTCTGGAATAGTATCGAAGACACGAGATCAACTCTTGCTTGGGAGACTCCAGGTAAAAAACGAACTTGTCTGCTCCGAGTAATCGATTCAGTTCGATGAATTCGATGATTTCCACCGTTGTCATGTAATCGCCGAATAACGGCGGAATGCAGATGGTGAAATTGGAGACCTTGTCGTGATTCCAAGAAAGTCTGTCGTTCGAATTCGAAGACAGCTTTTTGAAGTTCCGTCTCAGTTTTCTGAGACCTGTCACGGGCAGGTGGTTTTGTGGACTTTGACAGATGTCATTTACTAAAGACACAGCAGTGGGTGGAGCAGATGTTGAGGTGGTGGGAAGACTACACAAGACCATAGTGGACATAATTCTGAAATCACACAGAAACGCACACATTTCAATATTAATAAACTTAGAGCAGGGATGGCGAACCTATGGCACGCGTGCCCAACCTGGCACGCCAGGAGATTTTACTTGGCACGCCACCTGAACTCTGAACCTTCGTTTTTTTCACACTTTTTATATTTTTTATTTCTTACATCCAGCAATTTCTTTCGTGCTTCATTCTCACATAAAATTATAGTAAATGTAAATAAATCGCGTTATTAAGTAGCCACGTCCAAAAATAATACAATGACTTTTCGATAGGCTATTAGCTTTCACTTTTTGGGAACTTCATTCCGTGTTCCTTGGTTCAATAAATTTCTGGCACGCGAAATTTTCCGCTTTCTTTAAGAGCTATTTTCTGGCACGCGAGCTAAAAAAGGTTCGCCATGCCTGACTTAGAGCGTCTTGTAAAAGTGGTAATTGTAATAGTAAATAGTCAATACAATCGTGCCGATAACTGATGCACATTGGTCTTGGAGTCGAAATCGACCCCCACCCCTATTCTTACGATGACATTTTTTACACGACTCCCCATCAAACGTTCATTCCCATCTCAGAATCAGACCGATTTTTGCGCGTACAAAAATTGCGTTAAATAAATAAATTAATAAATATATATAAATAAATTGATCATAAACCCTATACATGTGATGCGAAAAGCATTTTAGTATTACTATATTAGCTTTCAATTTGAGACAATAAGTTTTTGGATTGCTTTCCAACTCATGACCATTCTATCTTATATGGCTAGACCAGTTCCAGAATTCTTACCCAGCACCAAAAACAGGCTCTTTCGGACCCGACTTGACGTAACTTTCGTGTGACTCTAAATGTTGGAGACTTACATTACATTACATTGCGTTATCTTAAGTTACATTACGCTTGAGTCACAATTTTACATGCAGAGCAGATCAGGTATATGCCCGCTGGCTACAGGTCTTGCCTGGTCTTATGTTATACAAAAGTACAATATCACTGCATCTGATACGATACAATACAACTGTATCTGATGCAATGCCATAAAACTAAGTTTTATACAATACAAGACGTCTGTATTTTGATATTGCCCTCCCTCCAAAGCTCTCAAAAGCACAAACGACCATACGACAGAACATCGATGGCGCTGAGCAATTGTGAGTGAAGGACTCACTCAAGGTTCCAGACACAGTGACCGTCTCAGGAGAGGAGGATCGAACCCGTACGATCCGCGTTATAAGGCAAGCGCTTGAACCAATCGGATACCGTGCCCCTCACGTATCGACCTGTCAGGAGCGCTCTTAAGTGTTTCTTTTGAAGCGGCGCTATAGAAGTTAGTGATTGGAATGTCAGTTACCAGTGTGCCGACCTTGTATATGAATCAAAAACATCGAGGTCTGTTATATCAGCCACCGGCATGACTAGTGGTAGATCGACCTTTTCGTACCAGAAGACACAGTGCCAGCTTCTCGTAGCTCGATAGGTGGCGTCTCTTGGCAGAGCGGTGAAGATTCGAACCACCGGAAGTGCCTTTCGATCGACATCCGGTGCCAGACGATCGTCCAGGTAAGCCGAATAGACGTAGGAAGAATTCACTTCCACCAGCTGAACAAGGAAAACACTGTCTCACGTGAGATCATGTCATGTAGCATATCGTAGTGTATCAGCTTTGTAGTATAGATTGAATTCTATTGAGTTAGTCAAAGATAGTGCAGTGTAGTCTAGTGTTGTGTTACGTGTCGTAGTGTAGTGTACTGTAATAATGACAATAATAATAAGACGATTTATATAGCGCCGTAACACAGCCGAGACAAAAAGGCAATCATACGAGTTCAGAAGTCACACATGATAGATTGATAGTCTTGTGGAATGGTGATACTTGGTTTAGTTACGTGTGGCGTATGTTAGGAGCGCGCAGCAAATTCCGAACGGGTATTAGGCTACCGCGCTTCTTTTTCCATCCCCACGGCAGTGTCGTTGCCTGAGCTATGAGGTTAGAGGGGGCGGGGGGCAAGGTATGGAATATGGATTACTTCGCGCCGAGTGCAGGTCAGGACCCTTGTAGCTAATATTTTTGTGTTAAAATTCTCGTTGATTTATGATGCAATAGCTCTTTTGATATTTTTTTTCCTTGGGTAATAAATAAAACTTAATGAAAGGACATGTCAAACTACACGGATGGGAGGGGGGACCACCCGAAACTCATCGGTCTGTACGAATCCAACGACCCTGCCTGAGCAGGGCCACTTTGCCCCCTGTTCGGACGCTGATGCCCCACGCTTATGCCGCAAGCCTTGCTACCGTCCCTCAAGCGTATTACAAAATCCTGTATACGACGCTCGAATCGTTATGAAAGTGATAACTGCACAACTCTCGCACGCACGTAGAACCCAGCCAGTAGAATCTCATCCAGGGTTGATGCTTGACAACGTGATCAGAGTTCCTGGACCTTGTTGCATTAACATGCATAAGGTAGGTAAAGTAAGATAATTGAGGTAAGGCAAAGCAAGATGAGGTAAGATAAGGTAAGGACAGGAAGGTCTGGTGTCAATAGCCAGGTCAGATAATGTGGGTCCGTCTGAACATTTTCGGTTGACCTATTGACCTGCGAACCTATTGACCTATTGACCTATTGAACTATGCATCGATTCCTGATTGCTGCTCTACTGTGTTGATTTGATGTTTTCTTGGCAAATCCATAGACGACAGTTTACTGGTATAGTTACAGAGCAGAATACCGACCAGTTAGTACTTTATGGTACCTTAAAGATACTTTAAGTAACAGATAGAGATGTTTCAAACCCTTCGGTACAAGTACAATTACTTAGATTCCAAGTACAAGTACGAGTGCAAGAAATTTAGTTTCAATTCGTGTACAAGTCGAGTACAAGTACCAAGTACCAAGTACCAAGTACGCCATCTCGGGTAACAGGTTTAAAGTACCTTACCTTAAAGGTACAACTTTGGCGAATAATTTCACTTACCTGAAAATCATTCTCACCCGCTTTGCGATATGAAGTCCGCGGTTTCACATATTCGTAGTAAAACGGAATTTCGGACGAGAAATTTTTGTACAAGTCGCTAAGTCTTTCGCGCTTGATCACTACAGACCTGCTGGTGAAATATTCGGCGTGCACCGTGAATTTCACAGCGCAGTTATCGTGACTACCTTGCTGGCTGAATAAGGAAAGGTAAACGATGAGCAACAGTCCGAAACAGAACGTCAAACAACAGCGTAGTTTGTTTCGACCGAGGAAACAGAGCAGTAGAACGCGAAATCCAGAAACGACGGACTTTCCAACGGAGTCGTTCATTTTCCGATTCGTATCTTATAATCGTAATCTCGAAATATCCAAAACGATACCTACAGCTGAGCGCAGCGCATCAGCTTACTCACGAGCGCTGCATGGTGTCAGCGGTTCGGATATACCAAGCGGAGTTCGATGTTAGGTATCTAGCAACCGTTGCGTTCGCTTGTGTTAGGAAGAAGCCGAACAAATACCTGATTGTATCTAGGTCAGAGTTGATTACTTATTCTGTTATGTACAAAGTCAGGACTCAGCGCAAGTGAAGCGGTGAGGTATGGTGAGGAGGCGTCAAGGCACACTTGTGTTACCCTTGTTTACGTCCGAGCTATATAGTTACTAGATAACATAGAGGTGCAATAACTTGAAGAGCTATAGATATAGTTGGCATGCTGTATCTAATGTTACATATTATTTTAACACTTTAAAGACGAGCGTGTTACTCAAAGTGATTGGAAAACCAATGCAGCTCGTCGTTACAATGTTAAACTTACATATTTAAATGATGTCATGACATATTTAAATTTACACATTTAAAGTTACATATTATCCAGTGCTTTTTCCAGCCGGAACGCGCCGGAACGCGCCGGAACGCGCAGGAACGCGCAGGAACGCGCCGGAACGCGCCGGAACGGACGTTCCGGCCCCTTTTTTCAGCTACTAAAAATAATTTATTTATTTTAATAATAAAAGCAATAATTTAGTTATTTTAAATTAATTTCAGTGTTGTGAACTGCTTTCAGTGTTCATTGAGACCCCTCCCAACCCCAACCCTTTTTTCTCGGGATTTTAGTCCTTCCATTATTGTTCAGTTCCGGAACCTATTGTTCAGTTCCGGAACCTTTTTCTCTAGAAAAAAAGCACTGTACATATACTATATGTACAGTGCTTTTAATATTATTATATATAAATTTACGTATCTCATAACGATGCCGTGATATAACTAAATCTACATATTTCAGTCTGCATATTTAAACACAGATCTTTATATTTGCATCTATATTCAAATTTACATGTCTAAATTTACATATATAAATTGCGTATTTAAATTTACATATTTAAATTAGCATTTTTAAACGATACCATGATATACTTAAACGTAGCTATTTAAATTTACACATTTAAATGATGCCATTTTCAAATTGCGTTCATGATCGATGCGTGATATTTGCACAAATCTAATCTACTGTCATCGCTTGTGAATCTAATCTAATCTAATCTAATATAATCTAATCTAATCTAGAGACTTCAATCGCGTCGTTGTAGCAACGCACAAAAGCACCTGTCGTTGGTCACTTCCATTGAAACCATAGGCATTATCCATTGGGGGAAATCCGGACGAATTCATCTGCGATCTATAATGCCACAGTTGACAGAAGAGAACAGACCTAATTTAGACCTACTTAAGACATAATTTAGACCAATATAAACCTAATTTAAACCTAACTTAGATCTAATTTAGACCTAATTTCAACCTAATTTTGGATATCTGTATGTTGTTGCTGATCTTTTATGAGGCCTTTTCACATCAGGCTGTCGTTTCGCCCATAGTGCAAGCCCATAGGTGGATTCAATGCCTGTTTGTCTCAGATACGCTTCAATGTTTAAGTTAGCAAGAAAGCCAAATTAATAATCAATCCAACCTCGCTACAGTTCTAAGTCACCAGCATTTTGATCCTAATAATATAAGCCTTATCGGACGCAAAGCGCTTTGCTTTGAGACAAACCTGCATTTTGGTTTTACCTGTTGGCCTACGGGCGCGATGATTCATTATCCTATCCTCGGTCTGTCCGAACCTGCAGCGTATAGAGTGACAATGAGAGCGAGCGAGCGAGCGAGGGAGCGAGCGAGCGAACGAGCGAGCGAGAGACAGACAGACAGACAGACAGACAGACAGACAGACAGACAGACAGACAGGTAAAGAAACAAAAAGACAGAGACAAACAAGGAGAAAGAGAGGGAGAGAGGAGAGAGGCTCAGAGAGAGAGACAGAGAGACAGAGAGAGACAGAGAGAGAGGGGGAGACAGAGAGAGAGACAGACAGAGAGACAGACAGACAGAGACAGAGACAGAGAGACAGAGAGAGACAGAGAGAGACAGAGAGAGAGACAGAGAGAGACAGAGAGACAGAGAGAGAGACAGAGAGAGACAGAGAGACAGAGAGAGAGAGAGAGATTTGGCCAGTTGAGAGTGTTTAAGCTGGACAATAGGGTGGTGCGAACGTAATGGTAAAAAAATTTTTTTCTGAATTATTAATTGTAATAGTGTGAAAAAGTTGTGTCTATAAGAGGTGAACTTGTGGCTAAATTTGTCAGTTGCTAGTGCCATTTCTTGAACTGCCCCAACGACTTTTAAATTTAGCAGTAACAGTTGCATGCAAAATACCAATACGCGATTACTTGCCATAACGATTAATACACATTGCGCAAGTGATTACCAATATATTTGTCACAAATAACTAAACAACCCTTCACTAAATTATACGTTTGGTTATTGAACATTTCTAAACACAAATTTTAAGAAGTTGAAGATCATTGTTATGGACAGTTTGGTAATTTTTTTCTCGTTTGCTTAGGTTTATTTACTTATTTGAAGATAGGAGGGCTACTTGGTTTTTCAGATGCATCCATGTCTTCTTCGTCTGCTAAGCTTTGACTCTGTACTGGATCTAGAGCTGTACCGATGCATAGGAAGCATTCGTAATCGGGCCGATTATTAGAGGAATCGGCATAATCGGTATCGGAGAAAAAGTATCGGCGCCGATGCAAATTATTTTACAGTTAACGTTTTTTGCACAATATTCGTTACAAATAGAAAACTGAATACAAGTATCTATGTCTTGTTTCTTATTATTGATTTAGGCTATATTTAGCATTGCACTACTTAGCAGACTCTGTAGAAACCAAGGACCTATTATACACAGGACTGGAAACTCCTTGATAGCCCTTATACAACGTCGTATGCGTAGTTTTGGGGCGAAACTAAAATAATCGGCTTCATACGCGGTATCGGCTATTACAATAATCGGCTATACGCGGTATCGGAATAATCGGCAAAAAGCCTTATCGGTACAGCTCTAAGTCTGGATCTATTTCTTTTTCCGCTGCGGAATTTTGATCATTACTGTCTGCTAATGTTTGTTCATTGCTGAAATCCAAATGTTTGCGACATCTTAGGTGCTCGGTCAGCTTTCGCTCATGCCGCTTCTCTAGTTTAGTTGATGCAATCTTATCTTGACCGCCAATTAGGGAGTCCTATCATAACTCTAATCGTCTGCTGATCATGTAGGAACTCGTGTTCATCGTTTGGCACCTTTCTGGCATTGGGCAACTTACAATTGTCAATGGTATATTTGCAAGCTTCGATGTAAAAACTTTTTCTCTACATTTATGTTAAGAGTTTTGCCATCTTTACGATATAGGCTATACTACTACTTTTTCGACCTAATAGGTCGGCGATCGAAATTCATCGTGGAATGCTCTTATCACCTTCAGAACTCTTGTATGTGAAACTGCCACGATGGAAGCTTTTCTCCATATAGCTACGATGTGTCTTGCTACGATTTCTGCTGTTTGAGTGACAGTAGATTCCTTGGTTCCTTGAGTGTTGACACTGTTGATGTTATGTTTAATATAATTGTAGTGCCTCATAACGTCTTCATAAGTTGGCAAGACATTTTTCGGTTACTCGCACGAATATCCAAAATCAGCACATTTTCAGCGGTTCTTGTTTTGATTTTGGATAACTGATCGAAAAGACCTCTTTTTAAAAAAATTTCCGATAAACCGAATTTCTACATACTTTCATACATGACATTGATAATATATTATACAATTAACATCGTGCCCTGAAATATGACATATGACCTGGTAGCTAGGCAGGGGCATAACTTTGGTCTAAAAAGTGGGGTTACCAACTTCATCCATACACGAAGCAAGGCGAAGACTGCGATTTCTGGGATGGCTCAATAATAAAATATTGATTGACATTGTTTTAAAAGTGGGGGTGCTGTACCCCAGTCCAAAACTGGGGGTACGGTACCCATCGTACCCCCACCCTAAAAAATTACGTCTATGGTGGTAAGCCCACTACCGGTTCGCTTAATATGGAGAATTGAAGGGATGAAGGACATTGAAGAACGAAGGTTCGCCTTAATATGAATTGGCTCTAATGCACTAGCAACAGGGGATAGTATCGAACTTCGACGACGCCGCTGGGGCACCTCAGAACTTCAAAGTAATTCAACCAAATTTTGCACAGTCATTTACTTTTACCAAATGCAACTTTTAAACACTATTACGTTTGTAAATTCGCACTTTAGTTTTTTCGCACCACCCTACTGGACAAGCAACAGAAGACCATTTCCACACTCGGTTCAGATCAGTGGTGCTGTCGCAGGAATAATTACGGGTATAATAACTACTCGTAATTGTAATTTATCAAAGAGTTATATGGCGTTTCTTCGAGGCAGACTCACTACAGGTAAATACTGACCTGAGAACACAAGCATACAGTCATGCATAACAGACATTAATATTGAACTCGAGAATTTCTGAATGGCTAGGCCCATGGCATCAGCTCATTCATGAGCGCTGGTCAAGTCCAAGGGGTGTCCAATTTGATGAACAACATCCGGTTGCCAGAAGACCAGAGAGACATAGGCAGACAGACAGACAGACAGAGACAGAGACAGACAGACAGACAGAGAAAACGAGAAAAAATATATAAATAAATTAATATATAATTATAACATATTTAAAAAGAAAATATATAGATAGATTGATAGATAGAGAGACAGACAGAGAATATATATATGTATATATATATATATATATATAGATGATAGATAGATAGATAGATAGATAGATAGACAGACAGACAGACAGACAGACAGACAGACAGACAGACAGACAGACAGACAGACAGACAGACAGACAGACAGACAGACAGACAGATAGATAGATAGATAGATAGATAGATATCTGAGACAACGACAACATCGTCATTTTTATCATCATCACCATCATCATCACTATCATCAGCAATATCATTATCATCATCATCATCATCATCATCAACAACAACAACATCATCATGCACAGAACGTAAATCGATGGTCGTTTAAGGTGAAACCTGACTATGGGTTGTTGTCGGCAGTCGATTTTCTAACAGACCCGCTAAGAGAGTGGCAGACGGACAAACAGACAGTCAGACAGAGAGACGGACAGACCCAGACATACAGTTAGCCAGACAGAGGATTAACTATTCAGTTCATTATGGTATTTTATTTACGACAGTCAAAGGATTCGTTCACCAGAGGGCATAATGCCCGAGTGCATGCCTCGGACCATCGACGTCTTTCATTGTTTAAACATGTCGCTATGACGACACGTGCAGCATTTAGAGCGTGTCTCGAAGCAGTCAGTGGACCATGCATTCAGGTATGCATTCATCGTCAGCCAAGCACGACGCAATCACGTGGAAGCCTGGCAAATGTTTTATTATTAATGAGTCTGCATACAGCGCTCGTGAATAAGCTGGTGCCCTGCGCTTTGTTTTGAAGTGGTTCTTTAAAATTTACAGTTCGTAATCGTGATCGTAATTTCCAAATACTGAAGCACTACTCTGAAGCTAAGTGGAGGGCACCAGCTTATTTACGAGCGCTGCGTCGTGTCAGAGGGGTTGTCCAAAGAGGTCAAGCGAAGATACGAGTCTGGGGGTAACTTGGAATGGAACTTCTGTGTGCTGTGGTGATATGTAGTGGAGCCCGAGGCAGATATTGGTGACTTTACGAGTGAGTTTACGATTGACAGGCCGCTTCAGAAACATTGTTATTCGTGCACTCAGCATTCACAATATGACAACATTTACAACATGACAACATTCACAACATGAGAACATTTACAACGTGACAACACTCCAAGTTAGCTACATTGGTAAGAGCGTAGGCTGCGTCCCTTACACTTCGACCACCCCTCGACAACTCCTCAACCACCCCAACCAACCCTCAACTACCCATCGACAACCCCTCACCCATACCCCTCAGTCACCCCAACTACCCCTCAACCACAACCCTCAACCACCCCAACCACTCCTTCTCAACCCCTCAACTACCCAACCACTCCTCGATCACCCCTCGACAACCCCTCAACCACCCCTCAACCACCCCATCTATCCCAACCACCCTCGACAGCCCCTCCACCACCCCTCGACCACCCCTCGACAACCGCTCAACCACGGTGAACCACCCCTCAACCACCTCATCCACTCCAACACCTCTCAACCACCCCTCGACAGCCTCTCAACCACCCCAAACACCCTGGACCACCCTAGACCTCCCCTCAACCACCCATCCACCCCAACCACCCATCGACCACTTCTCGACAACCTCACAACCACCCTTTAGGTTCCGACAAATTACCTGTGCAAATTGCAGCAGATTTGGTCATTTTAAGGGTAGGCCTAATACGAATCCGTCACCCTCCGCGAGAAGATGGTGGATGTGCAGAGCCTGGAAGCAGAGGACGACGAGAATCGAACCAGATGTCAACCTTCCAGATAACTGCTCAGCAACAAATCACAACAATGAGACTAAGAAACGCACTAAAAGATACGGTACGCAAAGGTAAGGTAAGGAAAGATAATGCATGGTAAGGCAAGGCATAACCACTCGCAAATTCCTTTCTTCCTCGCTTGTTTTCAATACCTTGCCCCATTTTACCTCTTCGTTTCTCTTCCTCCATTTGCACCACTGAGCAGTAGAACGGGAAAGCAAGAAACGACGGACTTTCCAACAGAGTCGTTCATTTTTAGATTCGTATCTTATTATCGTAATCTCGAAATTTTCAAAGCGATACCTACAGCCAAGCGCAGGGCACCAGCTTACTCACGAGCCCTGCCTGGTGTCAGCGGTCCAGTGATACCAAGCGGAGTTCGAAGTTAGGTGTCTATCAACCGTTGCGTTCGCTTGTGTTAGGAAGAAGCCGAACAAATGTCTGATTGTATCTAGGTCGGAGGTCATTAGGCCTACTTATTCCGTTATGCACAAAGTCAGGACTCAGCGCAAGTGAGGCGGTGAAGTATGGTGAGGCCGCGTCAAAGGCCCCGAAAATTAAAAACACACTCGTATTACCCTTGTTTACGTCCGAGCTATAGGCCTATAGTTACTTGAAGACATAGAGGTGCAATTACTTGGAGAGCTATATAGTTGGCATGCTGTATCAATGTTGCATATTAATTTTAACACTTTAAAGACGATTGTGTTACTAAAAAGTGATTTGAAAACCAATGCAGCTCGTCGTTATAATGTTAAAGTTACATATTCAAATGTTGCTATGACATATTTAAATTTGCGTATTTAAACGATGCCGTGACATAATTAAATCTATATATTTCAATCTGCATATTTAAATTTAGATTTTTATAGTTACCTGTAATTCAAATTTACTTATTTAAATGTACATATTTGAATTTACATTTTGAATTTGACTTTTTTAAATGATACCATGACATAGTTTAATTTGGCTATTTAAATTTACACATTTAAATTATGCCATTTTCAAATTGCGGTCATGATCAATGCGTCATATTTGCACACGTTCAACGCCAAATCTAACCTACTCTCATCGCTTGCGAATCTAATCTAATCATCTAATATAATCTATTCCAATTTCATCTAATCTAATCTAATCTAAAGACTTCAATGGCGTCGCTGTAGAAACTCACGAAAGCATCAACCGTTGATCGCTTCCAGTTAAACCATAGGCGTTATCCAGTTGGAAAATTCGGTCGAATTCATCTGCCATTTTTCTCGCGTCCAAATATCACAGTTGACAGAAGAGAGCAGACCTAATTCAGATCTAAATAAGACATAGTTTAGACCACATCTAGACTTAATTTCGACCTAATCTAGACTCAATTTCGACCAAATTTCGACCAAATTTTCACCAAATTTCGACCCAATCTTGACTAAATCTAGGTCCAGTTTAGATCCAATTTAGGAACAGGTAAATCTGTATGTTGTTGCTGATCTTTGATAAGAATGATATGACTGGTGGACTTAATAGGACAAATTGAAGGACTGGAGGAGTTTATTGTTTTTACGACTGATGGAGTTGATTCTTCCTAGAACCAGTATTATTATTATTCATTCATTCATTCATTCATTCATTCATTCTGAGGATTTGATATAGCGCCTCTTCAAGATACCTGACACCTACTCAGAGGCAATCCCAGCTCAGCCACAGCTAAAGAAATGAGATTTGAGGGACTTCCAAAAAGTAGGCGAGTTTAACGGGTTCAGCAAGCGCAGGTTTAAAGGTATACGCCATTCCAGATGGAGGGCCCTACAAGCGAAAAGGCCCGACACTGTTTAATAGCAGTGCGAGCACGGGGGACCAAAAGCTCCCCCATTGCCGAAGAGCGGAGAGTTCGACGAGCTGCAAGTTCAGAGACAAGCCGACAAAGATCAGACAGGTAGGATGGAGCACAGTCAATAATGCGCCGCCAGACAAGTGCAGCAACCCGATAGGAGATGCGCTGAGAAACAGGGAGCCAGTGAAGGAGATCACGCATAAAGGCATTATTATTGTTGTTATTAATATCGTTATTATTATGTTATTATTATTATTATTATTATTATTATTATTATTATTATTATTATTATTATTATTATTATTATTATTATTATTATTATTATTATTATCATTATTATTATTATTATTATTATTATTATTATTATCATTATCATTATTATTATTATTATTATTATTATTATTATTATTATTATTATTATTATTATCATTATTACTATTACTATTATTATTATTATAACCAACAAACTCATATGCAGACGAATTGTTAAATGTAGCCTATCTAGGGATTCTAGGCTATAGACCGACATTCAGTCCTGGCTGCACGGTCTCCTTGTTGTTCGAGTCCGACGTGCCTAGAACAGATAGAGAGTTTCCAGTTTGCAGGGCAATTGATAGACGCTGCAGCAGATGGCTGGTCTCACGCTGATCTCCTGTAGCTGCTTTTATTATTATTATTATTTTATTATTATTATTATTATTATTATTATTATTATTATTATTATTATTATTATTATTATTATTATTATTATTATTATTATTATTATTATTATTATAAATTATTCGTTTTTCCAAAGGAATTAGACAGAGAACGCCTCTGCGTAGCAATCTTGGGAGGCGCCATGTAAATGACGTTTATTAACGAACGAATTATCATCGTAATCATGCTGTAGTAAAGAAACAATTGTTATCACTATTATTATTAAATGCCATTTAATCATTTTTTCAGATTTTTATAAATTCGTAGTTTGTTTTCACAGGGGAGTCTTAAGCAGAACTGAGTTACGAACACCGAGATTTCTTCGTCAAGTGATTTGATTGTCTGAAACGGAGATCAAAATCCCCTTCGTTTTAGTGTGTCCTGTATACAGTGGCGGCGATCTTGTTTGAGAGGTGGGGGGACATTTTGCAACTGATCTGGTCACAAAAGAGTTTTGAACTGATCTGGTCAAAAAAAGGTCAAAAAAATTTTTCGCGCTCACGCGCTCACAAATTTATTAACCTCAGCACTACAAAATTTGATGACCTTTTTTGGTGTTTCTTCAAAATTTGGGGGGTCCGATGTATGGCGTGTCCCCCCCCCCCACTTTTAAAGGTGGGGGGTCTTGTCCCCCTCGACCCCCCCGCGATCGCCGCCCATGCCTGTATAGATGCATTTAAAGCATCGATAGTTATACCTTTTTGCAGTCGGCCATTGAACCAGCTAAGCTATCTCATTTCAGCGTTTTCTCGACGTAAGTAAATTAAGTTAATCCTTTTTTTATTGGCGCTATATCAAATCAAGTCGCTAATGCCATTTGGGTTGGTTTCACTTTTCAGTAAACTTCGCTATATTTCTGGCCCGTTCAGTTGTTTCGATTAAGCGTTTTAGCGATATATGTAAATTATTTTAAGCGCTTTTTAAGCCGTTGATTTAAAAGAGCAGCCGTTTAGGGTATATTGATATTTACTTTGAACAAAGTGATCGCCCAGTTTGAATGTGGCCATTGTGACGTCATTGGTCATGTAGTTGGAAGCAGCCAATGAGAGGAGCGTTATGTTACACACACAAACACACCATCGACTTATATTAAGTGGACCCACTATGAGCGATTCAAGTTGAAGCCTGGCCTGTTGCTAAGAATAGGTATGCTTGCCTGTGACGTAATGCTAGGGCGGAATGCATGACGGGAAAGGTCATGGGTCACCGTTCACAGAGTCAATGGTCTAAATATAGATATCGACGTTCCCCCTAGCATGACGTCAGGCATAGAGCTCATTAGCATATTATGTGCAGACCTCAGAATCTAAAAGGCAATGTACTGGCCTACGCTGCGTCCACTAATAAAGGTCGATGCAAACACACACACAAACTTGATGACATTTTTGCTCGTTTATGCTATTAATAAGGTGAATCAAACGCCCTGCAAAAACACCTCAACAGCCTTCAACAATCACCTTGCAATCGTTTCACAGATGTAAAGAATCCTACGAGAGGCGGTGTTGGCATTCAGAGTAACATCCTCAGAATTCCAAATAAGACAATCGGCCTGGGCGTTGAAACAGGATGGCGCCGATTGCTATGGCCAGACTGACCAGAAGGAGAACGGACGAGATGACCACAATGACCACAAACAGGTAAAAGGAAACGACAGTCACGTAATCGTGCGGAGGAATGATGTTCGTTGAGTTGATCATCATCCCCAACACCCATCCAAAGTCACTCTGGTTAATCTGTTCAGAAATAACAGATCGAATCGAATGTTATCGCAGTTAGAAAAGTTCATATAGCATCGTGAGTAGCAAGTCACAGTAATTCTAATCTAAAGTGCTTTACAATGTCAACTGTGCAAATGCTATGAGTTACGTGGTTATATGAATACCTTTATTTATAAGGCCAGCCCCAACTATCTCTTCCTTCCGACAACTAAAACTTTCTATTTCGTGAATTCATTGGTCACTTAACGTCCACTTTCTGCTGTCCATCTCCCCCCTCTTCGCCACTGACCATGCCTCTTTTCAAGTATTGACACGTAAATCTCCTATTATTCATTCATTCATGCATAGCAAATATAGTTTCAACTGTTCTTCAAGCTTTTTGACCTTCTGAGTAGATGCATGGCGACTGTTGCTGGCTCACGGGCCAGGGACCCGAACGCCCTGATCGCCCATTATGACTCAATGACTTCTAAAGAGCCGATATCATTGTGCACACCGAATCAATCGATGGTCGCATTTACTGAAACCGGCTCGAGGCTTCCATCATAAGGATGACCTCTGACCTGGACTGATTTTCAACACTCAGAGGCCCAGTCATTGGTTGGTCCTCTGCAATATTTGACCTGCAAAAGTGAGTGAAGGTTGCTGGGCGTTCCTTGGGTTGACAAATGACTTACTCTGAAATTGGCCCTGTCTGTATTAATGTTTTCAACTTCGGGGCCTTTCCTCCTGAGTCCTGACACATGACCTGCGGTTTTGCCCTTGAACCTCACACCCTCGTCATAGACTGGCACAAATCTCCCTCGCCATGTTCAGTGCATGCACAATCTTAAATATCAGGGCCTCTGAGTGAAGAAGAAGAAGAAGAAGAAGAAGAAGAAGAAGAAGAAGAAGAAGAAGAAGAAGAAGAAGAAGAAGAAGGAGGAGGAGGAGGAGGAGGAGGAGGAGAAGGAGAAGGAGAAGGAGAAGGAGAAGGAGAAGGAGAAGGAGAAGGAGAAGAAGAAGAAGAGTGATGGGTATGAAGTGTAGCGACTTCATTTTCTTAGTCTCGGCATATGAGTGCCGGTGGCCAGTCTTCTCCCTCACTGCCTCTTCTTCCCAGTCTGACAGTATACTCATCATATTGAAGCCGTAATGAAATTGTACTCTGTTGGATAAGTCAGTCAGAGTGATCAGACTGTGTTAAGGTCTCTGTAAACGCAAGTTTATTAAGAAAAATTAATAAAGTAACGAGGTCAGGTAACGAGATCAGAGTAACGAAGTCAGGTAACGAAGTCTGGTTCAAAGCAAAACACGTGCTATTATTAGCAACTACCTATTCTCATCATCGACGTCGTCGTCATCATAATTGAGGAGGGAGGGGGAGGAGACTGACCTTTTGAACGAATTTGATGGAGCTCCAGGTGGTTTCGTTGAATCCGTAACCCTCCACGAGAAGATGGTGGATGTGCTGAGCCTGGAAACAGAGGACGACGAGATTCGAACCAGATGTCAACCTTCCAGATAACTGTTCAGCAACAATTCACAACAATTAGACTGAAAAACGCAAGTAAAAGAGATGAGGTAAGGTAAAAAGTCAAAGAAAAGTAAGGCATGGTAAGGGAAGGCAAGGAAAGTAAAGGTAAAGAAAGGTACGGTACGGTAAGGTAAGGTATGGTAAGGAAAGGAGGATAAGGTAAGGTAAGGTAAGGTAAGTTATGGTTAGGTAAGGAACGGTGAGTTAAGGGAAGGAAAGGCAAGTTATGGTAAGAAAAGGTAAGGAAAGGTAAGGTAGGGAATACAACCTACATGTAAGGAAAGACAACGCAATGCAAAGCAGGGAAGGTATAGTATAGAATGGCAAAGTAGGTAAGTAAGGCCTGGAAGTGTAATTACGTTAAGCAAAGGTGAAGACCGGTAAACAATTTTTCACTTCTTGTAATACCACTTTTAACGTCATTTACTCTATGATATTACATATAGTCAGACGCGCGACATTGAAGTTAAAAATGCGCAATATAAATTCCTGAAGCTTTCAAAAGGCGCAGAATAAATGTTGTGAGGCATTTCTTGAATGCGCTTACCTGGTCCCAGGTGAGGCTGCAGAAGTTAGTCATGGCCCGACGATATTCGTCGAGAGAGAAATTGTTCTTCGCAGGATTCAGTCCAAGGTCACTGGCCACGAAGTAGAATCCGGAGAAAGCCTACGTCACAACATAGAAATTTAGATTAATCATTAACTTATAATTAATGGCTGCAGGAATTAAGTAGATGATTAACAAGTAAGCAGGAAATAAATGAAATGAGAAAATATAACTATTTACACATAAATTAATCATTTAATTATAATTAAAGACTGCAACAAGAGAACAGACCTAAACTAAGAAGTAAGGAAATAACTAATATGAGCAGAAAACTATCCTAATTTCGTGGTTAATATAAACGGTAACAACTACAAAACTTCTTCAAAAATTAAACAGCTAACTATGTAGAAACATAAGTAATAAAAGATGCAAATAATTAAACCTGAATTATCCGAATTAACTAATTAATTAATTGAATTAGCCGTGTAGGTAATCAAATTAACACAAAATCTGCATCCTTTGTCTCAGTTAACTGATGACGCTTATGAAAACAATTTAACATAATAGGTGGTTGCAGCGCGTTTCTATACATTTCTAAAGGCGCTGTATAAATGTTGTTTGTGGGACACGGTAACCGGATGGTTAGAGCAATCTGCCTGTGACGCGGAGAGTATGGGTTCGAGTCTTCCATGTCGTTCACTGCGTTGGGAGCTCAAGCAAGTCATTCACTCACGCTGCTCAAGGTCATCATGTAAACTTCTGAACTTTGGAAGGAGGGCAATATCAAAGACAGTTGTATTGTATTGTATTATTTTGTTGCACAAAAATTGCCCAGGTACTCAGGCTGATCACGTACGAGGAATTGTCCGGCTAGGGGTGGCTGATAGACCCCGTCGAAGGTACAGGGTGGAACGGGACAGGGGGCCGAGAAGTTGAAGATGGTTCGGGTGATGGCTTGGCAGCTGACTGGATCACTCGTCCCTCGAAAGATGAAGACGGTGTCTCGAGGAACACCTGCCTTTGAACACAGATAACGCCAGCCTCTTATCACTCCTTTGTCGTCAAGATCGTCATCATCTTCGCTGTCGTCGTCATCATCATCATCATCATCGCCATCATCAACGTCGTCGTCGTCATCATCATCATCATCATCATCATCGCCACATCATCATTATCACTATCATCATCAATATCATCATCATCTTTGTCATCATCACCGTCATCATTATCATCGTCATCATCATCATCATCATCACTATCATCATCCTCTACGTCGTCATTATCATCATCATGATCATTACTATCGTCATCATCGTCGTCGTCACCATCATCATTATCATCATCATCGTCGTCGTTATCATCGCTATCATCTTCCTCGTCGTTTCGTTGTCATCCATACCATCGTCATCAAACGACCTAGTCGCAGAATAACTGAGTACTGTCACTTGTGGATTTCTACGCAGAGTAAATTTATTAAATCAGTAAATTTGCCCGAACCTCTAATTTCTATCATCCTACTATCAGCCTTATTAGGCGTCCGTCAATACACCAGCTGTCTTCATTATTGTTTTTATAGTAACTTCTATTGCGCCGGTATCTAATGTACAAGGCATCAGCCGATGGCGCACCAAAGCCCAGCCGTAATTAGATCAACACCCAGAAGGTAAGTCCGCTGACGATATGTGACATCAAAGGCGCTCAACAGAAGCGTCTCTGACAGTCCTTACCTGTAAGTGAGCAGGTAACATGGCAGGTGGGGTGCAGGGCTCTTTGAACACAGACGAAAACGGTAGCTGAGTTTGATTTCCCCTCGGAGCACAAGGGTCGTCGATATTCTGACTGAAGTTCTGCATCTGACGTTGGAAAACGAAAGTGAAACTTAATAGACAAACTGAATGAAAGTGAAGCTTAACAGCTTAATTAAACGAAAGTGAAACTTAATGGCAAACTTAATGAAGCGAAGTGAAAGAACAGCGAAACTTAATTAAACGAAAGTGAAACATAACAGCGGGACTAAACGAAAGTGAAACTTATTAGCGAAGCTGAATGAAACGAACGTGAAACTTAATAGCGAAACTAAATGTTTATACGTAAATGCGAATGTAGTCATAAGGAAACAGACATAAAACAGCAGTGGGGATTATGTTTGAAAGGCGATACAAAAAACAAATAAAACAACAGAATATGGGGAGTTTCTCTGTCAAGTTGGCAATCCTTCTGTACAAATCATCTGCCATCCTACCTATCATCCGTGATTACGTCTACGATTACGCCTTATCAAATCAAATCAAATCAAAATCATTTTATTGGAACCCAGAACAGAAAACAAAACTATGACACGATACATCGAGTAACATCGAAAAAAAAATATAAACCATGGCAGCAAAGGGAAACCCAGAAGGGATGTGCATCCCGCAAGATTAGGGCAACCAAACCTTTGTATTCAACCTAAAAATAGTACTGGCCTGCATTAAGGTACAACCGGACGGCAATAGGTCTTTTCTCATAAAATGAACCTACACCAGATGTATCATAATTAGTCAGAAAAGCAAAAAGCTCAACTAAGAAAACAAAAATCTTAATTAAAATTTTTAACTAGACGCAGCAGAAAACACTTCCTTAGTCATTTACGAAAATTACGATTGAGAGAGATGACGTATGCCACAGTAAGTGTAATCATTTTTTTAAATAAATAAATTGTTTCACAAACGTATTTCAGTAGGAATCTGCGTTCCCTTAGACTTGATTGTGTGGAGACGAGTATCAGAATGAATCCTAACCGAACGATAAGCGGAGGCATTTCTAGTGAAAATTAATGGGAGCGATTGTCATAAGCATGAGGCAAGAAATCCTTAAAGCTAGAGAGCTTAGAGCAGTGGTTTTCAACCGGGGTTCCGCGGACCCCAGGGGTTCCGCGGGCGTCGGCCAGGGGTTCCGCGACAGCAGTCTTAAATTTAAAAACCACCAACTGATTTCACAAAAGAATGATCAAATAACCGAATTCTTCACAGTTTTCCGGCGTTCATGCTAAACACAATTCTATGTTAACATAGTTAACATTATTACGGGAGTGCATCGTTGCATTTTATATTTGCATTGCATTTTTACGCGGGTAAACGGCGGGGTAGGCGAAACAGGCGCTCTGATATAGCCAACCCTATTGGCGTGAAATTGGTTTAATTGCCCCCGACCTGTTCCCGTTTGGGATAGAGGGAGGATGTGCCAACAATAGCCCTGAATTGCTGACTGCTGAGATTACCTTGCGTCGAGCCGAGTGCCAACCACTTGGTCCAGTTGTGATTGCACCGTGTTTACTGACCGTTGTGTAGAACCTCGTATGTAACCGTGGCGGAGGACTGGCACATACCGTTACAGACGTTGGTAGGACCACGAGAGATGACCAAGGGGAGAGGCAGGTACCCTAGAGTGGACCGGAAACTGCTATGCGGCCGCCTGTAAGCGAATTGTTGTTGGTCCGTTGTTGCCGTTCTGTTGCGTGCAGGACGAAATCTGGAATCCCCGACCCCCAGGGGAGAAGAAGTGGGCTCACTATTGCCTACTTGGAACTAGCGATGGAAGCTGTATCAAGGCACTCCGCGGACGAGTGTCCCACTACCCGTCAGTGCGGGAAGTAGGTCTGGAGAGAGTAGTGATCAGAGACACTTGTCCCCTACCACCACTCCCGTAACAGGGGTACCCGGAGTGGCCACCAACGTCGTGCCTTAAATGTCAAAGTGAAGAAGTTTAAAAAAACTCAAGGGTAAAAGCGGTAGTGACTAGTAGGCCTATTCTCTTAAGGATAATTCAAGTTAAGGAAATTTTGGAAGTTAATTACTTACAGCCCTGCAGCGTTTCTATAGCTCGAGCTTCTATCCATCTGTCAGAATTAGTTGCCGGCACAATACAGTAAAATACACATGTTGTTTACCGACATTGTTTCTGTGCACTACTCTAGAGTGCTAGACTAAAGTATGTATTTATAATAGCCTGCACCAGAGATGCAAAAAACTTATATTACAAGTTTAACATTCTAAAATTTAAACATTATCCCAACAATACAAGTTACAATTACTTGAATTTCTTGGAAAAATGGACGGCTAAAACGCCCCGGGGTTCCGCGAGCAAATGAGTGCTTGTGTAGGGTTCCGTCACTACAAAAAGGTTGAAAACCACTGGCTTAGAGAGCTTAGAGACCTAGAAGGGCTTGTTCTAGGCGGAAATAGATTCCCCAGCTTGAAGATCCTTAATTTGACCCACTCTCAATATTTTAAATTCTCGTCCCGCTCCTCGATCAGCATCTGCAGGAAAGTATCTTGTGGCCTTCTGATCTACGTAAGGGGACTTCTTAAATTATGATTTTGTCAATTTAATTTGTTTATGTAATCATTTATATAATAATAATAATCGTGTTTATTGACAAGTTCACTGACAAACCACAGTAAGTAACATTGAAACATATGACAGTACATTTATCAAGATCTTAGAGAACACAAGTCTTGGCAGCCTTTTAGGGGCCCGCTCATTTTACATCTGCCCCTTAGGGAGTGGAGGGCTGAGTCGACCTAGTAATTTGTTTAGTAATATTCGTTAAGCTGTTTATTCCTTTCTTTAGTTTTAGTTGTCTGGTCCTATTCATTTATTCGTTCATTCACCATTCGAATCCTTTCTCCGGAGTTCTTTTTCCCCCCAACCTCCTTTGTAACCAACCCCAAATCACCCTCAGTATGCCCACCTGAACAAGCTTTGCCTTGTACCGGATATTTGCCTCATCCATTCCGTAGCACAGATAACTGTACGTGTAGATTTCGTACATGTAGCCGTATAGGGGCAGTCGGGCCTCGTAGTTCGGGTCAATCTTTACATGACCCGGGTCATAGGTTATCTGCGTCGAAGCTCCACCCATGTCCAACGCACCGATGTTTTCGTTCGACGAAGTGAGGCTTGACTGTACCTTAAAGATGACAAAACAATCCGCGCTTCATGGCATTTACATCCCAACCTTCTGTGCGGATTATTGAGCATATCATTGCGCATACATGTATTGCTGTGTGTATGTATGACTTGTATGCATGCATGCATGTATGTATGTATGTATGTATGTATGTATGTATGTATGTATGTATGTATGTATGTATGTATAATGTATGTATGTATGTATGTATGTATGTATGTATGTATGTATGTATGTATGTATGTATGCATGTATGTATGTATGTATGTATGTATGTATGAGAGAGAGAGAAAGAGAGACAGACAGACAGACAGAGACAGACAGTGAACATACATATAGTAGAAACGGCAGCCACGCAGGGCGCCTTACATGTATACAGTAGAAGCACATGATTACAGTTTTACAGGAGTCGAATATAACTGTTTTATGCGGCAGCCAACATGGCGCCAATCACGGCCTACTACTCATTTAACCACCGCCGCCACCTAGCGAGTAGAAGGCTGAATAAACCTAACGGGGTCGACGGGATTCGATCTTGGTACCTACTGCTCTACACGCCAGTGTGTAATCGTAACTCTACGGGCATGCATATAATATGTATACATACATACATACGTACATACATACAGACAGACATACACATATTACGACACAAGGACAAATAGGCAGACAAACAGGCAGACCATAACAGCAGCAGCAGCAGCAGCAGCAGCAGCAGGAGAAGACATGATGCAGATCTTACCCCAAATGATCCGGACAGGTAGTTGGATGTGACCCATCCGAATGCGCCCTCTTCGCTGCCCTCGATAACCCTCGCCTGCTTCAGAGGCTGAGAGAAATCGAAGGGATAGGATGAGAGGGTCTGACGCACGGAGGACATGATGGCCTCCACGGCACTGCTATTCGTCGCACTGCGTTTCAAAACAACTGTCATAGGTCAATAGGTCATTAGGTCACTAGGTTAATGGGTCACTAAGTTATAGGCTAGTCCTAGTCCAAATCAGTGAACGTGGACAGGGCAAGATAAGGAAAACTGTAAATTATAATTTCTATAGCGCCAATGTCGAATGCAGAAGGCATCAACCGATGGAACACCCAAACCAAGCCATAATCAGGTCAATATCCAGAAGATCAGTCTGCTAAGACGGAGAAGCAATCTATGGAGTATAAGTAGTCTATGGTAAAGTATGGCAAGGTAATGTCAGACAAGGGTGTAAGAAAAGGTAAAGTACGGTAAGAGATGGTGTAAGGTAAGGTAAGGTGAGGAAGGGTGCAAGATAAGGTAAGGTGAGGTGAGGTAAGTAAGGGGAAAAGGTAATGTAAGGTAAGGTATAGTAAGGTAAGTTAGGGGTTTGTCAGTGCATATATAGCGAGGGTAATATTCAACAATAGGAGATAGGAATAAGAAAGTTTTCGGATTGATTAGCGGACCACAGAGATAATGAGACAGACAGACAGACAGACAGACAGACAGACAGACAGACAGACAGACAGACAGACAGACTGACAGACAGACAGACATGGGCATGGACGCATATAAAAGAACATCGACATAGAAACAGAGACAGTGAAAAAGAGATCTGCAGACATACTTAAGAACTCGCATTCCGGCTGTGGCACCCAGAAGTACCGGAGTGGTTGCGTAGTCCGTACTTGGAACGACGCCGAGTATCTTGTCCATGCATGGCTTTATGACCTGATTTCCTGCTTCACTAGGATTCGCAGCAAAACTCGCCAATGGCGGCAGCTTCTTGCCTGAAAATATGTATGCTTACCAATACGTAGGTATGTACATGTGTATGTATATTTCTATGTATGGTGATTATCATTCTTTACTTTAACGGAGGCGGAGTTGTGAATGACAGTTGAGATGGTTCAGGAAATGGATCAGACCAGTTTGGCAACGAAGGGCTAGGACATGTATGGTCACAGAAGCTGTCTCCAAGGCAAGTAGGTGGAGTCGCAAGTCAGTCAGGGCAGATTGGGAAAGCCATGCCAGAGAGACGGATATAATACAGAGAATTTAAGAGGAGATTGGGTCAGAAAGAGCGAAGAGAGTCGGATCGGGGACTTGGGACAGGTCGGTACGTGGCTGAAGAACGTCAGGCATGCACATACACTCGTACAGGGTCTCAGACTACATAGAAGAAGAGATTAGACCTAGAATCTTAGGACTTCGGTGACGCTTCCAAAGGAAGTTCGAACGCATATTTCGCAGTTAACTTCTTTCGACCGTTTCTTTTGTTCAAAGAAACTATGGTTTGATCATGCATATATGTGATAATGTTGTAGGTCTACTTATGCCTGCGTAGTATGATTTGTAGAATTTAAGATTCTCCGAAACGGCCGTATTATTTCAGACAAGAATCTGTAAGCATTCCTGTCATGCGTATCAGATAAAGCTATTCCTTGTAGGGTGGTTCGCTTCCAGAAATAACAATCAGCATGACTGATGCATTGCTATTGTCTCTGGCGAATGCTATCGCGTCGATCGAAGGACAGCAGATTATCTATTAAGATTCAACCCACTGCAGTTCTGCATAGCGGTATAGGGCATTATACCTGGCGCGCTCTCTCTCTCTCTCTCTCTCTCTCTCTCTCTCTCTCTCTCTCTCTCTCTCTCTCTCTCTCTCTCTCTCTCTCTCTCTCTCAATGTCTGCCTGTGTCTGTCTGTCTGTCTGTCTGTCTGTATCTCTCTCTCTCTCTCTATATATATATATATATATATATATATATATACGCATAGGCGTAGACTCGGGAGGGGGAGCCGGGGCACGTGCCCCCCAATAACTGAGATGGACTGTACACCCAATGCAACAAGTGTAGAATGAATAACCAAATGCCCTAAAATATTTTGGACAAGTTTACGCCAGTTTACATATGTATATATTATATATATATATATATATATAAAATATATATATTCATTCAATACACTCATTCAATAGAGAGATAGAGAGAGACGACTGATGACGTGTACACGGACCTAATAGAAGTAATGGACTAGCCGCCTTCTCTGAGTGACCATTAGTGGGCAGTCAAACGCTGCCGCTCATGGTCGACTAGATAAGTCTTAGATAATTATGTTGCTCGCATTTGTCTCAATAGAATCTCAGGCGAACATCCTCTGCTTCTATGGTCAGAACATTTGAACAATCACGACAATCAATTTGTAAATTGCTGCGTCCTTGACAGCAATGTTTCTATCGGAATAAACGAATATACATACGTACATAAGGTACGTACGTACGTACGTACGTACGTACATAAGTTACAAGATGTAACTGGCATGAATTTGGCGGAATTAAGGGACTTGTCATCGAATAGGAAACAATGGAGTGTGTTCACCAGGATGATCGTTAGAGCTCCACGAGCTGACAGCACAAGGTGACAAGGTGACATAAGGTTAATCTGAGCAGTCAGTAAGATTCAGCTATGTTTAGTCAGCAGTTTACAGCCAGACAAGCAGTCAGTACTTGATATATTTTCCGCAGGTTCCTCAATCAGCTCTTCAAATTGCACGCAGTTTGTAGGAGTTTCGAATCCGCACAGAAGGTTTGGATGCAAATGCCAAACGCAAGCTAGCTTTATGCATTAGCTTTCTTTACCATTTTAGTGTTCAGCGTGTTGCTTTTACGTGTTTGTATCTAAATATATGTTACTTTTCTTGCAGGGTATTGTATATGTGTGTGTGTCTTTGAAATCTTTACTTACCGGATCCTGAGGGGCAACGGTAGATCTGCTGGGCAATTCCAGTTCCGTTTTCCTTGTCTGTTGGCCACTGGTAGACGTAGAAAGTTGTTCGGCTCGATCCAGCGTCAACACCGATGCCATACTGGGAAAATGAAGAAATTCAGTGAATCAGGCGATCCACGATTACTATCAGCAGATATATCTTTGCTGTAGTAACCACGATGAAATTCAATCAATGACAGTCATCGAATTCTGTTTTAATTTCAATCAGTGACAGTCGTCGAATCTAGCTTATTCACGAGCGCTGCGTCGCATCAGAGGGGTTGTCCAGTGGAGGTCCTAGTCCGGTTGCCAGAGAGAGGAGGCAGAGCACTCTAATCCAATCCAATCGAGTCTAATCCAAGGGGTGTACGGGTACCCCAGCCGTTTGCAAAACACAAAAACCCGGGTTTACCCACGCTTGGAAACCCTTTCACTTTCATCGCCGTTTAGGTAGACTCAGGTCATAGAGATCAACGTCTGGTTATACAGAGGAACCTAAAGGAGTTGCAAGCCCCGCTAGTAAGCCCCCTCCATGTGACATGTGAGATTATGTAGGCGGCATAAGAACAAGGATTGTAATCAAGGTTAGTTGTATAAGCGTGTAAGTAGAGAGGAAATAAAAGTTCATAGTCACGGGGAAAAAAGAAAAAAGAGCTTAACTAATGACTTAACTAATGCCTTAAGGGCACCAGAGAGCAAACGAGCAAGGAGCCCCATCAATACACAGGACGGTCAAGTATGAAGGATCATACCATTCTTCTTAAAATCGTGCAAGTACAGTGTGATGTCATTGCTTTAGCTATTCATTTGACGGCCTCGTTCCTTACCTCGCACCCACTTACATCCGATTTAAGACACTATGGAGTGGCTACTTGAAGAATTGTTGCAAGATTGCGATATATTTAGGTAGCTTGTGGTGTTCTAATTGGTAGCTTACACACTAATTGTTTTGATGCTTTGATGTTCTCAGCCACTGAATAGGCTTTATCGTGTTGGTTACTTCACTTTTCCGTACAGCTGACTATTCAACCATTATTTCACTAAACAAATAGGCGACCCTAATTTAGCGGGGCTTATGCCTTTTCTGAGTCACACATATTCCATAGCCAATGAGTGTAACAGGACTATGTGATGTGGATAATATTTTATGCACAGTGTTTTGGAGAACAGTGAAGTTGTCACTTGTCAATACTTCGGTAATCTGTAAAATTTCACCCAAGCTCTTTTATGATAACTAAAACACTGTTTAGCACCCAAGGTGTGCTGCATAAATGTCTAGTTACATAAGATAAATGTCTAGTTACATAAGATTAAGGAACGCTATAGGTGCTCCGTCTCTTACACTGAAAGGCAGCTTCGACTTCTCCGAGTACAAGATCGAGATGGTAATAACTCCTGCAATTCCAGCCAACAGGCAGGCGACAATCAGAATCCAGCAGATGGGATGAACGGTTCTCGTTCCCTGGGTACCTGTTCACAAAGTACTTACACTTGTTATTACTTTTACCTTCATTGTTTTCGTGTTTCTCCGAGGTACATGTGATTCCTCGGGAGTTTTAAAGAGATTATTCGGACAAAAAATAAATTCTTGGATTGCTAGAACTCCTCAAGTTCGGCGGGGCGAAAGTGCCGTGGAAGGAAACGGCGTTAAAGAGTTCGATACGGTGATTGTCATTATTACCTAACAACATCGTATGGTAACGGTAATAGTACTGAAAATTTAATGCAGCACCACCTCAAGGCAAACTAAGAAGGGCGCTCTCAACGCTAAGCTATGCATAGACGTAAGTATGCGGCTATCTGTAAAGCGCCGTTAAAGAATCTCGGAAGGGTCGTCCTAAGATAGCTTGAAACAGTCTCATAACATAACATACACGTAAATGAGAACTTGTAAAGCGCAACTCTAAGAAGAAAAAAACTCATCAGTAGCGCTTCCGACCCATCAAGGAGATCTCCTTTTCAAAGAGAATAGACTTCAAGCGTTTGCGGAACAGAGGAGATAGGCTTACTAAATATCGTCTAGTTTTATGAGGAAGCTACTCGCAGGCCGCAGAACCGAAGAAAGCAAAGTTTCTGTCACTAAGTGGTAGAGGAACGAGTCCGAGGGACAAGAGGATCACCCTGATTGGCTGAATGAAGGGACCTGCGACCTGGAACAGACGAGACAGAGCTGTCTCTTGATCCGTATACGACGAAATGTAAGGTTAATGGTAGGTTGTTTCAGAAGGAAGGTCCAATGCACGAAGAAACACGATACATGTGCTCCATTGTCGTACCGAAGCGCGGGACCGACAGCACTCTACGGGCCATTGAACGCAGCGATCGTCAACTAGGTTGGTTAGAGACAGGAACGCGTAAC
This sequence comes from Allolobophora icterica, assembly GCA_963556255.1. Classification (NCBI taxonomy): domain Eukaryota; kingdom Metazoa; phylum Annelida; class Clitellata; order Crassiclitellata; family Lumbricidae; genus Allolobophora; species Allolobophora icterica. The sequence continues at coordinate 64,976,757 of OY744608.1, forward strand.
TCTTTGATGTAGTTAGGTGCCGCGTCGACTATCGAAGCTCTTCCTATGACCATCTTGAAGGTAATCTTGCCCTTGACCGGAAGCCAGTGTTAAATGTCTATAAAAGCTGGAGTGTCAAAGGCAAGCAAATCAATGCACAGATAAGTAGACGAGTCCCCAGTGATAGGCCCACGCACGCACGTAGAGCCCAAACACCGGACTCCCGTCGACAATTAACATATAGCATCATGTTCGGAGTCTGGCATCAAAGGCCGTTGACTTCGATAGGATAAAACTCTAATATAACTTTCACCACAGTCCCGTACATGCAACGATCCAAAACCGCGATTCACGATTACATAGTATCGGTTGACAGCTTTTAAAAGGTGTTCATCAACCACGAATCTGACAGTACCTTTAGTACAATAATAATAATAATAATAATAATAATAATAATAATAATAATAATAATAATAATAATAATAATAATAATAATAATAATAATAATAATAATAATAATAATAATAATAATAATAATAATAATAATAATAATAATAATAATAAAAATAATAATAATAATAATAATAATAATAATAATAATAATAATAATAATAATAATAATAACGACAATAGCGATAATACTTATTATTATTGTCATTAGGCCTATTGTTGTTATTGTAGCTGTTGTAAATGTTATTTTTATTACTATGATTATGAACGCCAAGAGCCATTGATGATTTTTATAGTAGTAGGAATAGTAGTAGGCCTAGTAGTCGTAGTAGTAGTAGTAGTAATAATAATAATACTAATAGGTCTAATAATATAGTAATTATAAATATTAGTAGTAATACTAATAATATTAGTAGGCCTAGTAGTAAAAGTAGTAGCAGAAGTATTGATAGTAGTAGTGGAAGTACATATATATAGCAGTAGCAATAGTAGTAGGCTAGGCCTTATGTTGTTGTTGTTGTTATCATCATCTTTGTCATCATTAGTATTATAATTGACTGACTGAATGAATGGATCGAAGAACGGATGAATAGGTAGATCGATGGCTGACCCTTTGTGTTAAAAATATGTTAATTAATTGATAGACTTGCCTTCGAGTGGATGACTGAATGAATGAACGAACGAATGAATTTACAAATCTGTCGAATGAACAAATAAATGAATGGGTGAATTAATGAGCGACTGAACATAGGAATAAACGAATGAACGAATGAACGAAAGAACGAACGAATGAATGAATGAACGAATGAATGAAAGAACGAATGAATGAATGAATGAATGAATGAATGAACGAATGAATGAATGAATGAATGAATGAATGAATGAGCCAGTGAGTGAACAAATGTGTGGGCGAAGAAGTGAACGAATGAATGATTAAACAAATGAGTGGGTGAATGAACGAATGAATTAATTAATGAGCGAATGAAAGAGCGAATGAATAAACAAATGACTGAACGAATGAATGAACGAATTATTGAACTAAAAAACGAATGAACGAAGGAACGAACGAAGGAACGAACGAATGAATGAACAAATGATGAGTGAATGAATGAAGAAATGAACTGAATGAATGAGCGAATGAACAAATGAGCGACTGAACGTGCGAATGAACGAAGGAGCGAACGAATTAACGAACAACCGAATATAGGCAAATGAATGAACAAATGAGTGAACGAATGAACGAATAAGTTAAAGCAAATTTAAACTTACTTTTCATCTTAACGTCGTTTTGCCGAAGGTAGAAGTTTAATCTATGAGCTGAAATTTCTTCCTAAGGTAGGACTTAGACTATAGGTCTTACTCCTGATCACGAGGCCTTACGAGTAGTTCATCATGATACCAATAATTCAGAACAAACGTGCATTAAGTGCAAGGCCATAACCTTCATGAATATTAATTTTGATACTGTTAGGCCTGGTTGAAGCAACACATGCGGGAAAGGCTACAGCTTACGTTTCCGACGTCGTATTAGAACAGTAGTAGCCTACTGCAGAGATAAATTGCTAAAAATTCTCAATATAGCAGCCCTTGAGCAAAGACTAGATTTCAAGTAGTTTCCTTAACTTTTCCGATTTAAGTAAAAACACGTCACCAATCCTGGCTGAGATTTTTAATTTCAATGGCCGATAATTGACTCACAGCATCAACATCAAATCAATACAGTATTGCCAGAATACAGCACACAGATGTTAATAATAATATCTTTTTCTTTAATTAAGCTCCTGCTAGCCGTATTTCGCTGTACAGTGAACATACATAATAGAAACGGCAGCCCCGCAGGGCGCCTTGCTTTCATGTATACAGTAGAAGCACGTGATAACAGTTTTACAGGAGTCGAATACTAGTTGCAACTGTTTTTAACGGCAGCCACGTAGTGCTCCAATCACGGCCTAACACTCACTTAACTACCGCCGCCATCTAGCGAGTAGAAGGCTGAGTAAACCTTATGGAGGGCTACGGGATTCGATCTTGGTACCTTCTGCACTTCACGCCAGTGTGTCATCCATTACTCTACGGATCAACTGACATGGGTCCGCCACACTAGTCCCCTAAGCCGCCGCCGTTAGCCGCCGAGCCGCAAAATTTTCTGCAAGCGGAAAAACCGCCTAACATTTTGCGGCTTAGCCGAAAAACCGCCGAGAGTTATTTCACGGCTAGCCGCCGGAAAAAGTTCAGCTACAACATGCACAGAGATGTGATTATAAGGTTTGCACGCTGGCTTGAGGTCAGTGAGGATTCTAATTAATAACTAATGAGTGATGACTTTTGTAAATTAGCTCACAAGTTCGGATTTACTTAAACTGTTCTGTTTTGTATTACTTTCTGTGTGCCACTCATCATTCTTCATTTGTTCATGGCATTGTTTTACATTTCTAATGTCTAAATAAGTAATTAACTGCCTTATTGGAACTCGGGACACTTTACCGATACACATTATGAACGAACTATTTCAAGCCGTAATTTTTTTGTTGGATGTACTTTTAGCCGAAAAATGTAGTTTACGAGTTCTTACGGCTAGCCGAAAAACCAGCCGTAAATTTTCTCAAGCCAGCCGTTAACCAGAAAAATTGCGGCTTAGGGGTTTAGCCACACCCGCAGGCGAATCGGCTGACATGTATCTTCTGTAAACGTATGGCCATAGGGCCTAGTGCAAGTCCAAAGCACACCAAGTTCAGTTCAGTCTATACAGGTGCACTTCTAAAATAACATCGTCATAAATCGTAGATATCGATCTTCAAAGCACACCATTAAAAACATATCAGATTTGATATTAATGCATATTAATCAAAATAATTTAAATTCTTATATATATCCACTAAGAGGTCAATTTATTTGTCAAAATAGGACTGTTATTTTTTTTTAGCATGGTGTGTCCTTTAAGTTAGAAAGATCACTGGGCCGCATGGGCAGCGATCCCCGAGGTTGAAAGAGACAAGACCTCCGCCTTTAACAGTGGGTGACACAGCACACAGTTGTCCTACCAAATTTTTAAGAAACACCAAAGATGGTCCAAAAATTGTTTTCCCGCGTGAGAGCGAAATTTTTTAACCGCTTTTTTGACAAGATCAGTTCAAAAGTGTCCCCCACCTGTCAAACAAGATCGGCGCCAGTGCTGGGCCGGATAAAATACAGAAAATGATTCTGAAGGAATATCCTGAACTAGCAAAAGAGAAATTAAGTAGGCCTACCCCATTTTCCCTTACAAATTGCTCCCTATTTCTGGGTGACTTTTTACCTAATTATAATGTAATGTAAAACTACCGTAGAGCCACTGTAACTGCTCAATGGTCGCTACTATTCAAAATCGTTGTGGAAGTCAAATTCCAGGGCGAGTCCGGTCGAAAGCTAAGGGCATAAGCGTAATTTGTGGGAAGGGGGTACCAGGGGTACCCGTACCCCCACTTTTTGGACTGAGGGGTACCGAATGAGACGATGAAATGATCTTACCCAGATTCTGATCTCGACCACCCTTCAACCACCCCAACAACCCCTCGACAACCCCTCGACCACACCCCTCAACAACCTCAACACGCCAACCACCCCTCGACCATCCCTCAACCACCCCTCGACCACCCTTTAGGTTACGATCATATTATCTGTGTAAATTGCAGCAGATCTTGTCATTTTAAGGGTAGCCCTAATTGGATTCTTGGAGAGCACCACCTTTAGGATCTTGTTAATCCAGCCTGTGAACGATGCGCTTGCTGTTAGTGGAATAACATGTTTCAGCAATGGTCTTATAACACTTAGATAGATCAAAATGGTTAGTAACGGCTCGCAACTGCACAGTTCTGCGTATACATCATCGCCAAAATCATCATCATCATCAAAATTATTGTTACTACTATTATTATTACTGTTCGTGTCTTGTCGAGTCTTGATCACATTATTTTTGTTATTATTTATACATGATCCTTTGGGATTACAAAAATTATGGGTAACATTTTCTGGAAACGCTAGTCAATAATGATGATGATGATGATGATGATGATGATGATGATGATGATGATGATGATGATGATGATGATGATAACGCTCCAGAAGCTCATTTTTCTGTCTCCGCACTCCGGACAATTTTCTTATCACCTGAGGGATCATATCTACTTCGGGTTAAAATAATACTAATAATAATATTATTATTTTTAATATATTTATAAATTATCCGTTTTTCCAGATGGGAGGCGTCTCTGCGTAGCTATCTTAGGAGGCGCTATATAATTTAAATGAATGAACTAACTATCATCGTAATAATCGTTGTAGTAAAAAAACAATAGTAATCATCATAATTATATGTTATGTTATTACTATTTCTGATTTTTGATTAATTCATAGTTTGTGCGCACAGTGGAAGTCTTAAGCAGAACTGAATTACGAACAACGAGATTTCTTCATCAAGTGATTTAATTGTCTGCATCGGAGAATTGAATTCCCCTTCGTTTTAGCGTGACCTTTTACATTTACAGCATCGATATTTATACTGATTTGCAGTTTAACGGCTGGGTACAAATTAAGAACATATAATACACACGACTGAAATCTTCCTCTTTATCGTCGTGCGACTAGTCTGTGGGCGATAATCTGGTGGTCAGAAAAATATCGCGTCTTGTTTCCATAACAGCTGCATTAGGTTAATATTTATATTCATGAAGGAAAATCGACGAATAGTTATTATTTTGCGAAGTAACAAAACCCATGGAGATTTAAAGCATCTTATGTAACACCAGAAATAAAAAATATTAGAATAGATCTTTATTTATATACGAGCAACGTTCCTTGTATTCAATTGCAGAGTTGCAACAATATCTACACAACTTCAAGTTTAACACATAGTAATAGGTCTGTTTGACTAGTGATATAAGCAGTAGATTGTCATATTTCTTGATACAAAGGCTGTACAAATATTATACAGCCGCAGCAACTCTAGAGCAGGTTCGTGGCATCCTTGAACATATAACCAATGTTCTTAAATCTCTGCACCGGGTTCCTGCTCAGCAAAGAATTAGTTTCAAATTGCGGCTCTCTGGCCAGCCACAATACTTGAAATCAGTTGTTATACCCCAGACTTATTATTCACTGTGCTCATCTGATTACCGTTGCCTGGCCATACCTATATCAAGAACTGTTCTTGGTGAACGAACTTTTCCGGTTGCTGGACCTACTTTTTGGAACTCTTTTGTTGTATCTGTGCGCTCTGCTCAGTCGCTTGTGTCATTTCTTTCTCAACTTAAAACTTACCGTTTTCGAACTGCTTATCCACCATAGGCTTATTGACCTGATTACGGCTTAGTTTTGGTATGCCATCGGTTAATGTTTTGTGCATTAGACACCGGCGATATGAAAGTCACTGATTACAACAATTACAACTACAAATACCGAGGTTGGGAAACACTACATGACTAACTGTTCCTGTATTGGAAACAATATATCAGAACCATATGATACGCTGCAGTATTGGAGACACGTTAACTGTTACTAGAATGGAGACTGGACCTCGATACAAAAACAGAGCGATTTCAATGACATGAGCAATCGCCTAACCTCTTTGCAGAGGTAAACGGATACAGATTCGGCGTTGGTTCTTAAAGAATATCGTACCATAATAAAGAAACCGTCCTGCGGTAACAAACAGTACGTATTTGGTTATAAATGTATATAATGCAGTAATCCAACGCCTTGCAAAAACTAATACCTCAAGTCCTAAACAGCCTTCAACAAAAATCACCTTGCAGTCGTTTGACAGATGTAAAGAACCCAACGAGGGGCCTGGGAATTCAGAGACCCACTCTCGGACTTTCCACGGACTTTCCAACGCCTTGGCGTTGAAACAAGATGGCGCCGACTGCCATGGCCAGACTGACCAGAAGGAGAACGGACGAGATGACCACAATGACCACAAACAGGTCAAAAGAAACGACAGACATGTAATCGTGCGGAGGAATGATGTTCGTTGAGTTGATCATCATCCCCAACACCCATCCAAAGTCGCTCTGGTTAATCTGTTCAGAAATAACAGATCGAATCGATTGTTATCGCAATTACGAAAATTACTATGGCATTGTTAGCAGCAAGTTACTGTACTTCTAATGTGCTTTACAATGTCAACTGTGCAAATACTACGTGTTACGTTGTTACATAAATGCCCTTACTTATAATATAAGGTGAGCCACCAACTACCTCTTCCTTCCAGCGACAACGGAAAACTTTCTATTCCTTAATCCTTAGGTCACTTAACGTCCACTCTCGGCTGTCCATCTCCCCTCCCGTTAGTCACTGACCATGCCTCCTTTTCATGTATTAAAGTCTGGCACGTAATCTCATATTATTCATTCATTCATTCATTCATTCATTCATTCATTCATTCGTAGTAAATAGAATTTCAACTGTTCTTCAAAAACCTGAAGCCTTTGGCCTCCTGAATAGATGCATGGCATGTAAATCTCATATTATTCATTCATTCATTCATTCATTCATTCATTCATTCATTCATTCATAGTAAATGAATGTCAACTGTTCTTAAAGCTTTTTTGGCCTTCTGAGTACAACTGTTCTTAAAGGTTTTTGGCCTTCTGTGTAGACGCATGGCGACTGTTGTATTCACGGTGGCCAGTGACCCGAACGCCCTGATCGCCCATTATAGTCTTAATGACTCAATGACTCCCCTAGAGCTGTTATCATAGTGCACACCGCGTTAACCGATGGTCGCATATACTGAAACCAGATCGAGGCTTCGAGATCGGGTAACGAGGTCAGGCAACGAGGTCACAGTAACGAGGTCATAGTAACGAGGTCACAGTAACGAGGTCAGAGTTGTCGAAAGCAACATATCACAGTCAAGGGTCTGTTCTGGTTGAAAGCAATTAAGCAACACACGACCTATTATTAGCATCTACCTTAACCTCATCATCGACGTCGTCATTGTCAGCGTCATCAAAATCGAGGAGGGGAGGGGAGAGGACTGACCTTTTGGACGAATTTGATGGAGCTCCAGGTGGTCTCGTTGAATCCGTAACCTTCCACGAGAAGATTGTGGATGTGCTGAGCCTGGAAGCAGAGGACGACGAGAATCGAACCAGGTGTCGACCTTCCAGATAACTGATCAGCAACAAATCACAACAATGAGACTAAGAAACTCACGTAAAAGATACGGTAAGGAAAGGTAAGATAAGGTAAGGAAAGGTAAGGTAACGTATGGTAAGGTAAGGTACGAGTAAGGTATGCGGTACGAAAAGGTAAGGAAATGAGGGATAAGTAAAGGTAAGACATGGCAAGAAAAGGTAAGGTATGGTAATGAAGGGTAAGTTATGGTAAGATAAGGTAAGATAAGGAAAGGTAAGGTGTAGTAAGGAAAAGTATGACAAGGAAAGATAAGGTAAGGAATGGTACGATATGATAAGGAAAGGTAAGGTATGGTAAGAAAGGTAACGTAAGGAACACAACCCACATGTAAGGGAAGATAACGCAATGCAAGGGAGGGAAGGTATGGTATAGAATGGTAAGATAGGTAAGTGAGGCCCGGAAGTGTGAAGTAGAGTAAGCAAAGTTGAAGTCAGTTGAACAATTTTTCACTTCTTACAATACCAATTCTAACATCATTTACGCTATGATATTATATATGCTCCGAAGCTAATAATGCGCAATATAAATTCCTAAAGCTTCAAAAGCGCGCAGGGTAAATTCTGTGGAGCATTGTTTGAATGCGCTCACCTGGTCCCAGGTGAGGTTGCAAAAGTCATTCATGGCCCGACGATATTCGTCGAGAGAGAAACTGTTCTTCCCAGGATTCAGTCCAAGGTCCCTGGCCACGAGGAAGAATCCGGAGAAAGCCTAGGTCACAACATAGAAATTTAGATTAACCATTTAATTATAATTAATGGCTACAAGAAAAAAAGTAAAGGATTGATAAGGAAATATACGAAATGAGAAAATAATAATTTACATTCATTAATCATTTAATTATAATTAAAGACTAAACGAAAAGAACAGACCTTCAACTAAGGAAGTAAGGAAACAATTAAAATGACCAGAAGACAATCGTCATTACGTGGTGCAGGTCACAGATAACAGCGACAAAACTTCTTCAAATTAAACAGTTAACTACGTAAAAGCATAAATAATAAAATACCTAAATAATTGAACATGTGAAGATTAACTGAGTAGGTCACTAAATTAGCAAACAATCTGCATCTGTTAGTGGGGAACGGTGGCCGAATGGATAGAACGCTCTGCCTGTGACGCGGAGAGTATGGGTTCGAGTCTTCCAGGTCGTTCACTGCGTTGGGACCTTCACTCACAAATGCTAAGGACCTCGAGCAAATCCTTCATTCACAACTGCTCAGGGACCTTGAGCAAATCTTTCACTCACAAATGCTCAGGGATCTTGAGCAAATCCTTCACTTACAAGTGCTCAGGGACCTCGAGCAAGTCCTTCATTCAGAAATGCTCCAGGACCTCGAGCAAATCCTTCATTCACAACTGCTCAGGGACCTTGAGCAAATCTTTCACTCACAAATGCTCAGGGATCTTGAGCAAATCCTTCACTTACAAATGCTCTGAGACCTCGAGCAAGTCCTTCATTCACAACTGCTCAGGGACCTTGAGCAAATCTTTCACTCACAAATGCTCAGGGATCTTGAGCAAATCCTTCACTCACAAATGCTCTGAGACCTCGAGCAAGTCCTTCACTCACAAATGCTCTGAGACCTCGAGCAAGTCCTTCACTCACAAATGCTCAACGCCATCGATGCTCTGTCGTATGGTCGCGTGTAAACTTCTGAACTTTGTAAGGAGGGCAATATCAAATGCAGTTGTACCAAACATATTTCCAAAATAGAATATCTGTGGTTGTACTAGTTTGTATCAAATGCAGTTGTATTAGTTTGTATCAAATGCAGTTGTTTTAGTTTGTATCAAATGCAGTTGTATTAGTTTGTATCAAATGCAGTTGTATTAGTTTGTATCAAATGCAGTTGTATTAGTTTGTATCAAATGCAGTTGTATTAGTTTGTACCAAATGCAGTTGTATTAGTTTGTATCAAATGCAGTTGTATTAGTGTGTATCAAATGCAGTTGTACTAGTTTGTATCAAATGCAGTTGTACTCGTTTGTATCAAATGCAGTTGTATTAGTTTGTACCAAATGCAGTTGTATTAGTTTGTATCAAATGCAGTTGTATTAGTTTGTATCAAATGCAGTTGTATTAGTTTGTATCAAATGCAGTTGTACTCGTTTGTATCAAATGCAGTTGTATTAGTTTGTATCAAATGCAGGTGTATTGTATTGTATTATGTTGTTGTTGTGGGGCGTGGTGGCTCAGTGGTAAGTTCGGCGCCTTGTGACCGGAGGGTTGCAGGTTCGAATCCCACTCTAGCCGCTGCGTACGGACCTTGGGCAAGTCCTTCACTCGCAATTGCTCGTGGCGCTTCGGCGTGAAAATTCCGGCACAGTATCAAATGCTGTAGTCGGGACCGCCTCTGAGTAGTAGTTGACTTCGAGAGGCGCTATAGAAAATCCGGAATAAATAAAATAAATAAATAAACAAATATTGCCCCAGGTACTCAGGCTGGTCACGTACGAGGAATTGTCCGGCTAGGGGTGGCTGATAGACCCCGTCGAAGGTACAGGGTGGAACGGGACAGGTGGCCGAGAAGTTGAAGATGGTTCGGGTGATGGCTTGGCAGCTGACTGGATCACTCGTCCCTCGAAAGATGAAGACGATGTCTAGAGGAACACTTGCCTTCGAAACACAGATAACGACATCCTCTTATCACTACTTTGTCGTCAAGATCGTCATCATCTTCGCTGTCGTCATCATCATCATCATCATTATCACTATCATCATCAACGTCGTCATGATCATCATCATCATCGCCATCATCATTATCATCATTATCACTATCATCATCAATATCATCATCATCTCTGTCATCATCATGGTCATTATTACTATCATCATCATCGTCCTCATCATCATTGTCATTATTACTACCATCATCATAATCGTCGTCGTCAACCTCATCATCATAATCATAATCGTCATCATCATCAGTATCATTATCATCCTCATCATCATCAATACTATCATCATCATCGTCGTCGTCGTCATCATCAGCATCATCGTCATAATCATCATTATTATCACTATCATCATCATCGTCGTCGTCGTCATCATAATAATCATCAATATCGTCGTCGTCATCATCATCATCAACGTCCTCCTCATCATCATCATTACTATCATCGTCATCGTCATAATCATCATAATTTTCACTATTATCATCATCGTCATCGTCATCATCATAACTATCATCGTCGTCGTCATCATCATTACTGTCATCATCATCGTCCTCTCCTCCTCATCATCATTGCTATCATCATCATCGTCGTCAACCTCATCATCGTAATCATAATCATCATCATCGTAATTATCACTATCATCATCATCGTCGTCATCATCATCATAGACATGAATGTCGTCGTCGTCATCATCGTCCGTCCTCCTCCTTTTCATCATCATTATTATCATCGTCTTCCTCGTCGTCTTGTTGTCACGCACGCCTTCGTCATCGAACGAACCCCAGTCACAGAATAATTCCTCTCACCTAAGGATTTATAGGCCCATTATAGTCCAGTAAATCAAAATCAGTAATCAGGTCACCATCCAGAAAGTAAGTCCGCTTGTGATACGTGACACAATAGACGAGCGACAGAAGCGTCTCTGGTAGTCCTTACCTGTACGTTGGCAGGTAACATGGGAGGTGGGGTGCAGGGCTCTTTGAACACAGACGAAAACGGTAGCTGAGTTTCATTTCCCCTCGGAGCACAAGGGTCGTCGATATTCTGACTGAAGTTCTGCACCTGTCGTTGGAAAACGAATGCGAAACTTAACAGCGAAACTGAATTAAACGAAAGTGAAACTTAGCAACGAACCTCAATGAAACGAAAGTGAAACTTAACAACAAACCTGAAAGAAATGAATGTGAAACTTAACACCGAAACTTAATATAACGAAAGTGAAACTTAACAGCGAAGCTGAATTAAACGAAAGTGAAACTTAATAGCGAAACTAAATGTTTACACGTTAATGCGAATGTAGTTCTCAGGAAAACGGAAACAAAGCAACAGTGGGGGGAATATGTATAAAGAGGAAAAAGCTCCAAAACATACAAAACAATCGAATGCGACTGACGAGTTCCTCTATAAAGCTGACGGTCTTCTGATACAAATCATTTGCCATCCAGTCTATCATCCACGATTACATTTTGCACCACATAACTCTTTTAAAGGCCTCTCCTCTCTTCGACCAGCATCTGCTGGAAAGTATCTTGTTCTTCGTACAAGTCTTGTCTTGGCCGGCGTTCATTCACAGTTGCCGGTCCCTCAACCTGGAACTCTCCACATCCCCATGTTCACAACTCTCCTACCGAGAGACTGTCCTTCCCTCTAAACTGAAAACTTACCTCATCCAGTGTGTATATGGTCGTTAATCATTCCTCTTAACCAACTCCATTGCGCCCTTCTGATCAACATAATGGGACTTCTTAAAATTATGATTTTTCTTCATGTAATCTATTTATATAATCATTATAATAATAATAATAATCATTATAATAATAATAATAATAATAATAATAATAATTATTATAATAATAATAATAATAATAATAATAATAATAATAATAATAATAATAATAATAATAATAATAATAATAATAATAATAATAATAATTATTGGCTCAGACCAATAGTTATTGGATACGTATGGAGAAGGCTGGCAGCAAAATGCGCCAACAGATACGCTTTAGGCAGGCTAGAATCCTTCTTCGCCCCATTGCAGGTCGGAGTGGCAGCCAAAGGAGGCGGAGAGGCCGCGGTGCACGCGGCAAGAAATTTTTTAACAAACATGTCAGAGGACGAGATCTTCGTCAAACTCGATTTTACAAACGCCTTCAACACCTTGCGCAGGGACATCATGCTGCAGACGGTGTACGACACCATCCCTGAGATCTACGCCTTCATACACCAGGCATATTCGGCAGAGTCACAGCTGCAGTTCGGCTCATACGTGGTTCGTTCGCGGATGGGTCCGCAGCAGGGTGATCCATTGGGTCCCCTGCTGTTCTGCCTGCCTCTGCAGCCCGTGCTGCGTTCATTACGCTCGGATTTCAGACTTGGCTACCTCGATGACCTTTCGCTGGGAGGCAATAGAGATGATGTCCGCCAGGACATGACCCTGATCACGAACCTGGAGGCTTCGCTGGGGTTAAGCCTGAATAGAAGTAAATGTGAGATTTTCTCTGCGAAGGACCCGACGGCCCCGGAATTCGAGGGATTCGAGCGAACGGACATAGTGTCCTTGCTTCTTCTAGGGCCCCATTGTTCAAAGGTCGGGCCTTAGATGCGGCGCTACTCGCACACAACGAGATTTTGGAGCGTGCGGTGACAAACCTGGCCTGTATTCATGCCCAGGCGGCATTGTTACTGCTACGGGCAAGCTTCGGGGCGGCAAAAGTTACCTATCTGCTGCGGACCGCCCCATGCTATGGTCACCCACTGCTCGAGAGAATGGACGACATGATGCGCAGAGGGCTAGACAAGATACTGAATGTCGATCTCAGCGACATTCAATGGCTACAGGCATCGCTGCCGATCAGGGATGGGGGACTCGGGGTGAGAAGGGTCTCGACGCTGGCAACTTCCGCCTACTTGGCATCAGCCGCGTCAACCAGATCACTCGTGGGCGCCATCCTGGATAAGGAGGAATGGAGAGACGACCATCTTGAAGAACTTATGGTAGCCCGAGTGAACAGCCAACCATGCGGCGCAGAGTCCTGGAGCATGCAGAAGGCGTGGGATCGTCCGCTGATCGAGGCTGATAAAGCCACAGTGAGGGCCGCCTACAGTGACCCGGTCAACAGGGCCAGGTTGGGCGCGGTGACCTCCCCCCACGCAGGAGACTGGTTGTCAACCATCCCTCTGGCCTTCTGTGGATTGGACCTGACCAACGAGGCGGTCCGGGTGGCCGTGGGTCTGCGTCTGGGGCTGGACCTGTGTGCACCCCATCAATGTCAGTGCGGGGAGGCCGCCGATTCAAGAGGACACCACGGACTGGTATGCAGGCGATCGGCAGGAAGAACGGCCCGTCACTTTGCGGCTAACGACCTGGTGTGGAGGGCTCTCGTCAAGGCGGACATACCCAGCTCAAAGGAGCCGCCAGGCCTGATTAGAACAGACGGCAAAAGACCGGACGGAGCCACCCTTGTCCCCTGGGCCAGAGGCAGATATATCGCCTGGGACTTCACTGCCGTCCACACCTGTGCGGCATCCTATCTGCACTTGTCCTCAGAGGAGCCTGGAGGGGCCGCGGAACATGCTGCAGACCGCAAGACCAGCAAATACGCCACGTTACCTGCCTCTCATGAGTTCGTGCCGATTGCGGTAGAGACAATGGGCCCCATCAATCGTGCAGGACGGGAGTTTTTAACAGAGTTGGGCCGCCGTGTTACCACAGTCTCAGGTGATCCAAGGGAGACAATTTACCTCTTCCAGAGACTGTCAATTTGTCTCCAACGTTTTAACGCCATTGCTTTTAGAGGCACCTTCACACCACACCCCGGAGACGAGAACGGCGTGCTCCAAGCTTAAATACACTTCTTTTTATAGTTTCTTAGAGCCTGAGGGATTTTCGTACCTCGGGCGATAAAAAAAAAAAAAATAATAATAATAATAATAATAATAATAATAAACAGCAACAACAACATCGACAACAATAATAATAATAATCGTGTTTATTGTCATGCTCACTGACAAACCACAGTAAGTAACATTGAAACATACGAGAGTACTATTATCAAGATCTTACAGAACACAAGTCTTGGCAGTCTTTTAGGGGCCCGCTCATTTTACATCTGCCCCTTAGGGAGTGGAAGGCTGAGTCGACCTAGTAATTTGTTTAGTAATATTTCGTATTAAGCTGTTTATTAATTTCTTTTGTTTTAGTTGTCTGGACCTATTCATTTATTCATTCAGTCACCATTCGAATCCTTTCACCCGAGTTCTTTTCCCCCACCCTCCTTTGTTACCAACCCCTTTTCACCCTCAGTATGCCCACCTGAACGAGTTTCGCCTTGTACCGGATATTTGCCTCATCCATTCCGTAGCACAGGTAGCTGTGCGTGTAGATGTCGTACGTGTAGCCGTACAGAGGGAGTCGGGCCTCGTAGCTCGGATCAATCTTTACATGACCCGGGTCAAAGGTTATCTGAGTTGAAGCCCCACCCATGTCCAACGCACCGATGTTTTCGTTCGACGAAGTGAGGCTTGACTGTACCTTAAAGATGACAAAACAATCCACGTTTTATGGTAATTACATGAACAGGTCATCATCAAGCATGTCAGTGCGTATGTATTTATGCATGTGTGTATGAATGTGTATGCATGTATGTATTTATTTTTATTTATTTATTTCGGATATTTCTATAGCGCCTCTCGAAGTCAATTACTACTCAGAGGCGCTCCCGACTACAGCATTTGATACTGTGCCGGAGTTTTCACGCCAAAGCGCCACGAGCAATCGCGAGTGAAGGACTTGCCCAAGGTCCGTACGCAGCGGCTAGAGTGGGATTCGAACCTGCAACCCTCCGGTCACAAGGCGCCGAACTTACCACTGAGCCACCACGCCCCACAATAATATGTCTCTATGTATGACTATATGTGTGTATGTATGCATGTACAAATGTATACAAGCATGTGTGTATCTGTAGCTACACTTTTGAAAGTGAAACTTTAAATGTATGAATGTATGTATGCATGTATGAATACAATACATGTATGTTATGTATGTACCTAAGAGGTGATGTATTAATGCTAGGATACATACATACATACGTACATATATTGTTTATATACAATAATTATACATACATTTACGTATAGTCGTATACACACATATATATTACACATACAAATATGAAGACACAAGGACAACCAGCAAGACCACAACAGCAGTAGGAGGAGGAGGAGGAGAAGAGATGATGCTGATCTTACCCCAAATGATCCGGACAGGTAGTTGGATGTCACCCATCCGAATGCGCCCTCTTCGCTGCCATCGATGACCCTCGCCTGCTTCAGAGGCTGAGAGAAATCGAAGGGATAGGATGAGAGAGTCTGACGCACGGATGACATGATGGCCTCCACGGCACTGCTGTTCGTCGCACTGCGTTTCAAAACGACTTCCATAGGTCAATAGGTCATAGGTCAAAAGGTTTACCATGTAAGTATGTATGTACTGCCTGCATGTGCACTAAGTCATAGGTCAATAGGTTATAGGTAAATAGGTTAATGGGTCACTAAGTGGCAGGTCAATAGATAACTAGGTCATAGGTTAATCAAAGGTCAATCAGTGAACGTGGACAGGGCAAGATAAGGTAAAATGCAAATTGTAACTTCTATAGCGCCTCTGACTATTGCACAAGCCTTGGCATCAATATCCAGAAGATCAGTTCGTAAGACAGACAGGCAGCCTGTGGTGGATAAGCAATCTATGGTAACGTATGGCAAGGTAAGGTAAGAAAGGGTGTACGATGAGGTAAGGTAAGGTAAGTGAAACCAAGCAATGTTAAGGTAAGGTAAGGTAAGGTAAGGTAAGGTAAGTAAAACTAAGCAATGTTAAGGTAAGGTAAAGTAAGGTAAGGTAGGGGCTTGTGAATATGGCAAGAGTAAGATTCAACAGCACGAATAGGCAAGTTTACATATTGCAGTGGTTGTTGGACTAGTACCCGGAGTCAGTCGCTAAGGAGTTAGCGACTGACTTGATGCGTTAGCGACTGACTTAGCGACTCAGTCGACTAAGTCGCATGCTTATCGACTGACTAAGTCGCTTAGACTTATCGACTGACTTAGCGACTTGCTATCGACTTCTCAGGTAATAAAGTATGTCTATTGGACATACCTGTTTACCTAACAATATAATGCATTTTACCACATACTGTACTGATCGTGCCATCCTTTCCGTGGACATTAGATGAGACCCATATAGGGCTCTATATGGGTCCAATATGAGAATATGGGCTCCGCTTCATGTGGGCATTCTGACAGGGGACAGACCGATGACTGTAAAAATTAATGTTAATGTGAATTCGTGAAATTGAGCGCTTGATAAATCGAATGAAGCGAGGAGGATTTATAGCAGTACCCGATCTTACTGTGTTGGCCGAAATTGCTGATGCGTGCCTCTTAGCAGAGAACGAGAATCATGTAGGCCTACTCCGGCATTTATTTCCAGTGTGAGAATTTTTAGAAAAAAGACTGGGGAGTTTAGACTTTGATCCATGTGGAGTTGAATATTTTATTCGTATTTTCTAAACTGATGTCAGAGAAATTTGAAAGCAGCAGATTTCAACGCTAGCAGTTTTGTAAGTCAATTTCGATTCAAAATCAATTTCTTTGTTGAGAAAAGTCAAAATGCATGATGGTATATGCCTATATACATCATGAAAATTTATTCTTTTTGTCAGAGACTCAGAGTCAAATAATGCTAAATCACACTAGCACAAATGAGGGGTTGGAAACAGTCCCCCTGGGAAGACTTAACTGTGGGGTCCTAAGAAAGACATGGGGAGCTTAACTCCCCAACCCTCCGACAATTCTCCACCTGCCTATTTGCAATCTTCGCTATCATCGACTCCTCGTAAACACCATCTTGGTAACAGAATGCATAAATTCACTCTACTAAAAAAGACAACGACTATATCCCCGTGTTCTCTATAAGAACTCTAACTAATAGAGCAAACTCTTCTATAATGTACCAAGTTGCGGCATGTCAATATGTTTTCTTCAATAAACGAAATTTGTATTGTATTATAATGTTTCTCGTCCTGCTGCTGATGTCTTCATCTAAACGAAACTTGGAAACCGCGATTAAAACTACAAGCAAAATATTAAGTGAACGAAGTCGCTAGCAGTCGATGGCTTATCGACTGGTTTCGACTTGAGGGCTTAACGGCGGCGGCGGCGGCGGATGGCGGCGGCGCCGGGGACTATGTTGGACCACAGAGAGCATGAGACAGACACACAGACAGACAGACAAACAGACAGACAGACAGACAGAATGACACACAGACAGACAGACAGACATGGGCAGGGACGCATATGAGAGGACATGGACATATAAACACAGAATATTGATCTGCGGACATACTTGAGAACTCGCATTCCGGCTGTGGCACCCAGAAGTACTGGAGTCGTTGCATAGTCTGTACTTGGAACGACGCCGAGTATCTTGTCCATGCATGGCTTAATCACCTGATTTCCTGCTTCACTAGGATTCGCAGCAAAATTTGCCAATGGCGGCAGCTTCTTGTCTGAAAATATGTATGCCTATATGTTTTTAGTATTAAGGAGCCTTCATATAGCACCCCTTCAAGGTGATCTACTCAGGAGCGCTCCCAGTACAACCACGGCTATAGGGAACAATCTTCAAGTTAGTAAGGAACAAGGAAGAGTGAGTCATAGTGACCCGGAGGAGCGCAACAGGGAGGCCTTCCAGGTTGCGGGGCCAGCGACCGAAAAAACCGCGCTGCATAATGGCTGTCCCCGTGCGGGGACCAAGAGCTATGTATGTACGTATATGTGAATGCATGTGTCTATGCATGCATGTATTTATGTAGGTGTGTATGAATGTATGTATGTGTCTATCTATTGTACAACGATAAGCGTGCTAGACTCTCAATCGAGAGGTCTGGGGTTCAAATCCCCGCCAGGGCAGAAATTTGGTTCTAGACTTCTGCTCCAACTGCACTCCCTAGCCAACACAGCTCTGTATGCCGAGGCTAAGAAAACGAAGTCCCTAACATTTCATACCATAGCTGTCGCAGGGCTAGCTTAAGGGACTGCTCTTGTACATGTATGATCGTCATCATCGTTATCATCCACACAGTGAACGACCACAATCTGTCACTACATAGCGAGCACAACACTTATGAAATTGATTTCTGACGCATGTGCAATTGTGCATGGTCAGGCTCTGAACCCTTGACTTACCGGATCCGGAAGGGCAACTGTAGATCTGCAGGGCAATTCCAGTTCCGTTTTCCTTGTCTGTTGGCCACTGGTAGACGTAGAAAGTCGTTCGGCTCGATCCACTGTCCACGCCGATGCCATACTGAAGAAATGAAGAAATTACTTCAAATGAACCACAAGTAATTATAAAATATGGTTTCTTAATTATGACACCAACATTTCCGACACCACTTTGTCAATGAATTTCTTTAAGCTTCAAAATCCCTACAGGTGTTTGATCGTACACGTATTAAAAGTAGTTCGCTAGTTAGGACGTAAAAATAAATTGCCACTATTATAATTGCAATTCTTTCCAAGTCCACCTCACGGACTGGACAATTACTGAAAAAATGTAAACCGGTGCAATTTCTTACATTTATATAGCACCCGTGTTTTAGTTTAACATTACATTGCGAAGTTTGGGGTTCAACCCCTAGAGCTTCTTCTAACCCCTCATTTAAAGTAACTGAAAAGATATTGGGAGGTCAGGAAGATACAATATTTCAAGTTATTTTGTGTACAACATATAAATCGTAATCGTAATCTCCAAACCTCGAAAGCGCCACTTTAAAGAAAAGCGCAGGGCACCAGCCTATTCACGAGCACAGCGTCAAATCAGAGGGGTTTTACTAAAGAGTAGTCCCAAGGAAGTCCGAGTCCGGCTACCAGGGGGCCAGATCAATACAGGAGATTTTGACATGCTTTTGTGCACTTTGGTAATCTGTAAAATTTAACCCCAATTCTTTTTTGACAACTAAAACACTGTTTAGCACCCGAGGTGCGCTGCATATTATGTCTAGTTACATTAAGATAAATGTCTAGTTACATAAGCTTAAGCAACGCTTTAGATGCGCCATCTCTTACACTGAAAGGTAACTTTGACTTCTCCGAGTATAAGATCGAGATGGTAATAACTCCAGCAATTCCAGCCAACAAGCAAGCGACAATCACACTCCAGCAGATTGGATGAACGCTGCTCGCTCCCGGGGTACCTATTCACAAAGTACTTACACTTGTTATTACTTTTACCTTCATTGCTTTTCATTTTTCTCCTATGTACTGTATGTACACATGATTCCTCAGGAGTTTAAAACAGATTATTCGGACAATAAAGAAATGCTGGAATGGCTAGAACTCCTCAAGTCCTGCAGAGCGATAGTGCCGTAGAAGGCAACGGCGTTAAAGCGTTGGAACGGTGGTTGTCACTATTATGTAAAAACATCGTATGGTAATACTAATGAAACGGAAGCGCGGGACCAGCAGGTCTCCACGGGCCGCGGAACGCTAGAGGCAGGAACACAAAGCTCTTTGACGTAGTCAGGTGCCGCACCGACTATAGAAGCTCTTCCTGTTAGGATCTTGAAGGTAATCTGCAAGATTCTCGTCCACGACTGGAGACTAGTGTAAAATGTCATTTAAGAGTTGGCATGTCAAAGGCAAGCAAAACAATGCACAGATAACTAGACGAGTTACGAGTGACGGGCCCACGCACGCACGTAGAGCCCAACTCCCGGACTCCGGTCGACAGTTGGCAGATGGCATCATGTTCAGAGTCTGGCATCAAAGGCCGTTGACGTCGATAGGATAAAAACTCTTATGCAGTTTTCTCAAACAACTAAATACAACGATCCAACGCGATTAACGATTACATAGTATCGGTTGAGAGCTTTTAAAAGGTGTTCATCAACCACGAATCTGACATAACCTTTATAATAATAATAATAATAATAATAATAATAATAATAATAATAATAATAATAATAATAATAATAATAATAATAATAATAATAATAATAATAATAATAATAATAATAATAATAATAATAATAATAATAATAATAATAATAATAATAATAATAATAATAATAATAATAATAATAATAATAATAATAATAATAATAATAATAATAATAATAATAATAATAATAATAATAATAATAATAATAATAATAATAATAATAATAATAATAATAATAATAATAATAATAACAATAATAATAATAACAACAAAAATAATAACAATAATAATAATTTAAAAAAATAATAATAATAAAAATAATAACAATAACCAAAAAAAACTATTATTATTGTCCTTATTGTTACTGTTGTTGTTGTTAATGTTATTATTATTATTATTATTATTATTATTATTATTATTATTATTATTATTATTATTATTATTAGTAGTAGTAGTAGTAGTAGTAGTAGTAATAGTAGTAGTAGTAGTTGTAGTAGTAGTAGTAGTAGTAGTAGTAGTAGTGGAAGTAGCCTACATATATATATATATATATATATATATATATATTTATATATATATATATATATAGCAGCAGCAATAGTAGTAGGCCTTATGTTGTTGTTATTATCATCATCGTTGTCATCATTAGTATTATAAGTGACTGGCTGAATGAATGGATCGAAGAACGGATGAATAGGTAAATGAATGGCTGACACTTTGTGTTAAAAATATATCAATGAGTTTATAGATTGGCCTTCGAATGAATGAACGAACGAACGAACGAATGAATTTACAAATAAATTATGTCGAATAAACGAA
Organism: Allolobophora icterica; assembly: GCA_963556255.1. Lineage (NCBI taxonomy): Eukaryota > Metazoa > Annelida > Clitellata > Crassiclitellata > Lumbricidae > Allolobophora > Allolobophora icterica. Next base: position 64,997,857 of record OY744608.1, read on the forward strand.
TAAATGAATGGACGTATGAATGAGTGAGTGAATAAATGAACTAAAAACGAATGAATGAACGAATAAATGAACGAATGAATGAACGAATGAATGAACGAGCGAATTAACAAATGAGTGAACGAATGAATCAAAGAATGAACAAACAACGCAGTGAATGAGTGAATAAATGAATGAGAAAATAAATGAGCGAATGAACGAACCGAATGATTGAGCGAGTGACTGAGCAAAAATGAATGAACGAATGAATGCAAGAATTAATAAACGAAGGAATGAATGAATGAACTAACAAACGAATGAATGAATTTACGAATGTATGTCGAATGAACGACTAAATGAATGGACGAATGAATGAGCGAATGAATAAACAAATGAGTAAACGAATGAATGACCGGAAGAACGCATTCATGAATGAACGAATGAATGAATGAGCGAAAAAAAAGAACCGAATGAATTAGCGAATGAATGAACGAAAAAATGAACTAAAAAACGAATGAATGAACGAATGACCGAACGAAGGAGTCAATGTATGATCGAACGAATGAATGAACGAACGAATGAATTAGCGAATGAATGAACAAATGGGAAAACGAGTTAACTAGCAAGCGAATGAACGAACGAAGGAATGAATGAATGGACTAACGAATAAATGAACAAATGAATAAGCGAATGAATAAACAAATGAGTGAACGAATGAACGAGCAAGTGAAAGTACACGTAAACTTACTTTTCATCTTAACGTTGTTTTGCCGAAGATAGTAGTTTAATCTTTGAGTTGAAATTTCTTCCTAGGGTAGGATTTAGATATCTTACTCCTGATCACGAGGCCTCATTAGTCATTCGTCATGAGTCGTTCATGACCTGCTCAGCCTCATGCTTTGATTCTCATCATGGGTTAAAGCAAACTCTCGTCGATTCAAAGTTGACCTTTATTCATGTCTTTTCTGAATTCCGAGAAAAAAATCACGTGACTAACAATTTAGATGCTTCCATTTGTTAAAGTATTGTGTGATAAACTTATGACAATTTATCTGCAAAATCATTCACTTATTTCTTCGCTCATTCACTGATGCGTTCGTTCGTTCATTCATCTGTTCAAATAGTTATCCATTCCTTCATTCATCAATTCAATCGGTCACTCGCTCTGCATCTTAATAAATGACTGCGGTTTTGTACAACATCTATGAACTTTCACGGCCTACAGGCTATTTAAATGTTTACTATGATATTCCCATGAAATTACATCATTATCTGACAATTTACTTCACGCGTAAAGTGAGTGAGTTGCAGACCTATAATTGTGAATAAACGTGCATCAAGTACAAGGTCATAACCCTTATTGCGCGTTTTCGTTACAGTAGGCCTATTTAATCTCAGTTCGGTGTAAATAAGGGAGTTTTGTAATATTACTTCTGGCAAACTAGCGATAATGTTAGACCTGATTATAATAAAAACATGCGGGAAGGTTATAGGCCTAACCTAATATGGTTCGCGAGGTTGTATTAGAACAGCTGCATGGTTCAAATTGTCGAAATAGCAGCCCTCGAGCAAAAGCTGCTAGAAAACAAAATAAATAAAGGACGATCTCAACTAGTTTCCTTAACTTTTCGCTTTAAGTAAAAACACGTCACCAATCCTGGCTGAGATTTTGAATTTCAATGGCCGATTATTGACTCAGCATCAAACATCAATTCAGTAAAGTATTGCCAGAATGCAATACACAGAGGAAGGGTGTAAGATAAGGCAGAAATCAATGGTCAACTAAACAGGGTCCGCCAGACCCGCATGGGAATCGGATGGCATGTACTCTTTGTAAATTTTGGCGATAGGACAAGTTCAGTTAAGTCTATACAGGTGCACTGATAAAACAACATCGTCATAGACTAAAGATAATTGATCTTCGAGGCAAACCATTAAAAACACAACACAACTGATTTTAGTACATATTTTTCAAAATAATTTAAATTCCGATCTGGATTCGATTAAGAGGTAATTTATCAAAACGGAGTGTTAATTTTGAGCAGGGTATGCCTTTTTTCTAAGAAAGATCACTGGGGCGGATAAAATGTAGCCAATGATTCTGAAGGAATAGCCTGGACCACTAAAAGCGGAAGTTCACCATTTCCCTCTACAAATTGCTCCACATTTCTGGGCTACTTTTTTCATCTAATGTAAGAACTGCTATAGAGCCACTGAAATAGGCCTACTGCTCAATGGTCGCTACTATTCAAAATCGTTGTGCAAGTCAAATTCCAGGGCGAGTTCGGTCAAGAGCGAAGGGGTGTCCGAGAAAGACACGGAAGCAACGTGCGATGGAAACAAATCCCAGGAGGGTTAGCGTTACCACATTGCGAGAAAATATCCAGATAGCCTATAATTTGTCATAAGATAACTGTAGTTTGCATTTGATTTTTATACAGGAAAACACATATTAAAAAGTCAAACCAATATCGTATAAAAATTACATTTACAACGTGAAGCGCAAAACGTCATTACCTCTCGTCTTGCCGACGTCATTTAGCGCCAAAGACACACATATTTGCACTGCGTTTCATTTAGCGCATTTTTTTTATTTAAGCAGTGCTAAAGAAAATAATTTCCATGTTCCACCCTTCCAACATCCATCCATCTTTTCATTCTTGGAATCCTATTTCAACATTCGTCCACTTTCCTAGCCATTTTTGATCGCCTCTACTCTGCCGAGTCTGCCTTAAATCGTAATCGCAAGCTCTAAGCTGTTCTAAGTGCTACTGAAAAACTAAATGCACGGCACCAGCTTATTCACAAGCGCTGCGTCAAGTCAGAAGGTTGCACACAGATACTAAGTTAAGAATAAAATCCGGCTGCAGAGGATCAGAGATTAGGGTTGTTTCGAATTGTTTCGAGGGCTGCCAACTTTTGATTTTGCCAATCCGGGACGCCCGCTTAGTCACTCGATGTCATTACCAACTTACCCTATCCACGTCACGTAATGTTGCGTTAGCCCAATGTAGGATCTACAGTCTACTGAAAATAGTCGTTAAAATTACAGTCAAATCATCAAAAGGAAAAGGGCCTATAGGGGTCTATATAGGCCTATATATATAGGCATATATAGACCTATATATATATATATATATATATATATATATAGGCCTATATATACACCTATATATAGGCCTATATAGACCCCTATAGGCCCATATATATAGGCCTATATATGTGTTATATATATATATATAACACGAGTTATATATATATATAAACTTAAAGAGCAAAACGTTTATTAAATTGCAGTAACCTTAGAACTACCCTCTATTCTATATGGCCAGTTTGTAAAACTTATTTAAGGCCGGCTGTGAGTTTAGTGTAGGAGAACAAGAACAACATTTATTTGGTGAAGTGGATATTTTATATTTACACTAAGTTCCGGGACAATTTGGGATCAATCCGGGTCACGAGGCGCACAAGGACGATTCCGGGACTGTCCAGGCATATCAGGGACGGTTTGCAGCCTTATCAGTGTTATGATAGAGGACTGTGTTTAGGATTACAGATATGGAAACGGCGTAGTGGGTGAATTGGGGTAATAACATTATTATGTCTCGAAAAAGTTGGACTGTAGTTTTGACTAGAAAGCCTGATGAGCGATAGATTGAGGAGCTTGGGAAAAATCTCGAGAAGGTCTTATACAAATTTACAATTCCAATTACAGTTTCCAGTTCAAGTAAGGAACTAGTCAGATGTTCAAGCAAACTTACCAATTATGAATTTCGGTCGCGTAAAAAAATACTAGGAGCCTATATGTCTGCTGTGCTAACACTGTCGCTACACAACAAATTTACAATTGCAATTATGTTTTCCGATTCAAGTAACGATCTAGTCATATGCTCAAGGAAACTTACGCCTGCCAATTATAAATTTCGGCCAAGAAAAATATACTAGGAGCCTATGAGTCTATGCCAAGACTGTCGCTAGGCCCTATACACCCTAAAACAATTTGAATGCTAGTCACGATATGGCGTGTAACCTGATCGTAATTCATGCAAGCTGCTTCTAATCTACGCCAGCCAATCTTAGGTTTCACTGCATGGCCTATGCTGTATGCCGTGGGATTGTACCGAAATAGACATGACGAAGAGATCTACTTAGAGCGGAACTTAGCCTTGCCCATGTCCGGAAACTGATTTTCTTATCTTCAAAAACTCTTATATGATATCTCTGCATTTGCATGGAAATTGACTTTTTTTATTCCACAAACCCTGTTGGCCTAGGCTATACCTCACATTTACACGAAATTAAAGTTTTACTTCACAAACTATATCCTATAGGGCCTACATATATATCCCAAAGTTGCAACTGCTTCCAAGAAACTGAAATAGAATAAGGTAAGTTCTATTCGCCAACTTAGAGGCGGCCAAATGGTACGAAATTTTAACGACTTCACTACCTTAGCCTCGGCATATCTGTCGCCGCCTGTTCTTCCTATCGACAGCGTAGGGTCAGTGGACCCGCCATATAATTGAGCTCGCTAGAGGGAGCACAAGTGAGAAGCCTGGAAAAATCTTTCTGTCCAATCGACGATTTGAACTCATGTTCCTAGGTTGCCAGTCTAAACACTAGACCACGTGACCAACTGAATTAATGAATGTAGAAGTAATGAACACCCGAAAGAACAAACAAGTGAATAAACTATTCAGAAATTGTAGCGAGAGGCAGACAAACAGACACACAGAGAGAAACAGAGAGTAGGGTGTCTAACTAGCCATCGGCTCATAACTTATATATAAAGATTTATATAATTATAATTGCATTGTGTGTGTGCGTGTGTGTGTTTGTGTGTGTGTGTGTGTGTGTGTGTGTGTGTGTGTGTGTGTGTGTGTGTGTGTGTGTGTGTGTGTGTGTGTGTGTGTGTTCACTGTGCTCACAGGTATATACCGACACATACATGCATTCATGTATACATACAGTATATATGCATAGACTACATACTTACATACAAAACGTTAGCAATCATATCCTCTATACTTCTGTTGAAGGCGTCCTATGTTACGTGGCTTGTTAGACGAGACAGTGCTCTCCATAGGACTTTGCGATCTGTGTGGAGCCAAATGAAATTGAAATTAAAATTTTCCTGACAGTCACATGACAGGCACAGAGTCATGTGTGTTGCCTAAGGGTTGAAGGCAAGTCCAAGCACGACGACCCTTTGCATGTCTAATGATTCTCTCTCGCGCGTGCGCTTTCTGTCTGTGTATTTTTTTTCTCTTTCTCTGTCTCTGTCTGTCTGTCTGTCTGTCTGTCTGTCTGTCTGTCTCTCTCTCTCCCTCTCTCTCTCTCTCTCTCTCTCTCTCTCTCTCTCTCTCTCTCTCTCTCTCTCTCTCTCTCTCTCTCTCTCTCTCTCTCTCTCTCTCTCTCTCTCTCTCTCTCTCTCTCTCTCTCTCTCTCTCTCCACACACACACACGCACGCACGCACAAACACACACACACACATAATATATTACATATCGTGTATCTGTGTCGCTGGCTCTATCTCTTGTCTGTGTGTCTCTCTTTCTGTCTCCGTCTGTCTCTGTGTACGTTTCTATCTGTCTGTCTGTGTGTCTGTCTGTCTCTATCTGTCTGTCTGTCTCTGTCTGTCTCTATCTGTCTGTCTGTCTCTGTATGTCTGTCTCTATCTGTCTGTCTCTATCTGTCTGTCTGTCTGTCTGTCTATCTGTCTGTCTGTCTGTCTGTCTGTCTGTCTGTCTGTCTGTCTGTCTGTCTGTCTGTCTGTCTTAGACTGAGGAGGAGAACATGGCCGGGGTGCCCTCTATTCCCTAGCGAATCTACCTTAACTTACCCATAGACCTCTGCATACATTGTATGTAGGTATGTAACTATGTATCACGATACTTAATATAGCACCTTCAAACTTAATGTGTTCAAGAGTCTATGACTTACGTAAATGTCCCTTGCTACAGCTGTTATCAGTAAACCGCAGACATCCTCGCTAATTAGAGAGATTACAGTTAATTATGTCCAATTAGTGGGACTACTAATTACAGAGTAGGTCAACCTCTTTGACTTCAGGTCTTCCGGCGCCGTTTGGCCCAATTTTAGGGTCATTATCGTCTATAAATCACTCGTGGTTTCTCACAATCTGACCTTCGACCTAATCGTTATGATCTTTTATTGCAGTAGTCAGTTGTTTAGTGTCACGCAGTACATACACACATACATACATGCACACATACATACGTACATGCATACATACGTACTTACATACATGCATACATAAATACTTACATACATGCATACATAAATACACACACATGCATACATACTTACATATATATATATATATATATATATATATATATATATATATACGTACGTACGGATATATGTCCTATTGGTTTACGAGTATACAGATGATGTGTCACTGACCTGTAAGACCCTTTGAGGTGGTCTTCCTAAGTGAGTCTCGTACACTCGAAGCCTTCTGAGCAATCACCTGTCACTCAGTGACTCACAATGGCATAAGCCGAGGTCTATTCATTCACTTGTTTAGGCATAAATATGTATGTATATATATATATATATATATATATATTCCCATTGCATTGATAATGCCCGGAAATGCCGTATATGGACCGAGCAGGCAAGAATTCGTCGAATTCATTCATAAAACCAGTACTATGCACTTGGCCTAAATATATATAATTATCGTATGTTTATCTGTAAATATATATTTATTTACAGGTATGCATGTATACCTGTATATATTTATATATATATATATATATATTCACATGTATGTTGGTGGTGGGTCCGACAGCATGTAACGGACTCCCCTCTGGATCTGCACCTGCTCCCCATGGACTCCCTCTGATACGCTCTACACTCGATTGAAAACTGTCTTGTTTGACCGTGCTCCATGGATTCGGGAGCACCTCTGAATAGCCCCCTTGCAGAGGTGCTATATAAATACCCGAATGAATATACATGCATTATATATATACATATACAGATATATAATACCCGAATGAATAATATATATATATATATATATATATATATACCCGGGTGGCCCATTAAAAACGTTCCCAAACTATGTTAACCTGGCAATTAAACAATTTTAAAGTAAATTGAATCATAGTATAACAAACTAATCATAATTCATATTTGTACAAAACAGCCAAAATTTAGCGCAAAATACTCAACAGTTTGAGAGAAATTGTTGTTAGAACTGTATGACCCATGGTCACAATTTTGCAGTTGTTTAATGATGACGTTTTACGCGAACAAAATTTAATGTTGAATTGATCCTCCGCCTTCTCTTGTAACGACCCTTAAACGCTGTTTCCACTGTCCTATTGACTTCTGTATTTGTGTGTCGTCTAATAGAGACCATTTTGCTTCAATGACCTGCTTAAGTTCGTCAGTATTTAGAAACGGTTTTCTGCGACCAGCATGCAAGCTCCTTTAGGACGTTCCATACATAGTAGTCCAGAGGATTTAGATCGGGAGAGTTTGGTGGCCAGGCATCACTGTGGATAAAATCAGGGGTGTTTGCTTGAAGAAATTTCTAAGCCAATCTGCAACGATGTGAAGGCGCACTGTCTTGTTGAAAGATGTAATTGTCGTCAGGATAGAGTCTACGACATTGGGGAATGAGCTGATCGCGTAACAAGCCGACGTAATACTCTCCATTGACTCGGTTTATGCTTTGTCTTGACCAGTTTTTACGCGGATATTCCTGAATGATTCGCTTGCCTCGCCAACCCTTCTCCTCAAATGATATCTTAATAACAGCGAAATCTCATTTGAAAACACCATGTTTTAATGTTTACTACTTCGAGGACTATAGTTTAATCAAGATACTCTCGTTACTTCGCGGCGAAATAAATGACGTAGTTTTGTGCAAAATTTGTAAACAGGTATGATGTAATAACCTTGCCGCAGGGTGTGACATAATAAACGTACTCTCTTGAAATGAGACATTTTGTGCACAGAAATAATTGCTTAACATTTTGGTCTAAATTAAAATTTGATATCTCTGAAATTAGACCTTTGCCAGGTTAACAAAGTTTGGGAACGTTTTTAATGGGCCACCCGGTATATATATATATTATTAACAGTCCCTAAACTATCCTAGCCCTGAGGCAACCATGGGTATGAAATGTACACGATTCCATTTTCTTAGCCTCGACATATTAGGGCCGGTGTTCAGTCCTCTCCCTCGCCGTCTCATCTTCCCACCGATAGTGTAGGCCTACAGTCGGTGTACTCGTTACTGCTGATTTGCTGCTGGCTAGGAGGCGCAGGTGGAGCAGAAATTTCGAAACAAATTTCTGCTCTGGCGCGGATTTGAACCCCCGACCTCTCGATTGACAGCTTAGCACACTAACCACTACACTATTGAGAAACCACTTAATTAATAGCAACCTATAATTCGTTAATATAGGCTGTGCATATGTAGGCCTACATATAATTATAATAATTATAAGCAACAGGCTGACTCAGTTACTCAGTCAGCCTGTTGCTTATTATTATTATTATAATTATATGTAGGCCTACATAATATTATGCACAGAGTAGGCTACCACATAATAAAAAACTTAATACTAGGTTATTCTCGGATTAACAGAATAAAATACATAGAAACAGAAAAATTAATAGAATTTCAATAGAATATTAATAGAATAGAATCCGAATGGAATAGCATGGTATTAGAATAGAACACTAATAGAGTAGAATATGAATACAGTAGAATATGAATAAAATAGAATATGAATAGAACAAAATATGATTAGAGTGGGAACAGAATAGAGCAGGAATAGAATAGAACAGGAATAGCATATGAAAAGAAACAGACTAAGGGGCCATAAAAGAACATCATACTAATTATAATTAAATTATAATATGAATAAAATAGGTTGTGAATAGATAAGAAAGCGAATAGAATAGACCATGGATAGAATAGAACATGAAGAGCATATGAACAGAAACAGAATAGAATAGAATTGTGTTCTAGTTAGAATAGAACCAAATTTAACAGAATAGAACACCAGATGCCGCTTCGCCTCCTTTCCTATTTACCACCTAACAGAGTCCATTATAACACATCAGTGCCATCTTCATACGCAAATACACCTGTCAGTCAAGCGATCACGTGTTTCAATCCATCACGCCTACCTGCCCAGTACAAAGGTCTAGCTGTTGTTCCTCCACGGCCCTCAATTTAACACGGTACGACAAGTTACGCGCTTGGTTGTCGCCTCCTGTGGCACAACGAACAAGATTTACATCCTGTTTTCGTAGGTATGACGTCATTAGACGACGTCATTTCCTGTCCGATGGGCAGCGCGGCCTCCAAGCGGAAATTCCTGAGGGCACCGTGAGTACCACTGTCACTTGGCGAGTTTACACGCAACTAATGGTACATGAGCACTAACGCTGCTATTAGGCTCATAATGAAGACATACAGACGCACACACATACACAAGCATACACACACGCACATACAAGTACACACGCATACACACGCATACGCGTGAGGTAAACAAATCGGTTATGCGGATCATGATGTACAGGAATAACTTGCAAATACTTCACCGCGCCACTATGGTCCGTGTTAAAACTGTTTATAGGCCTGTAATATGCAAGCTTGGCCTAATTGTACACCATTACGTAGGCTTAGGCCGTAGGCTTTTCTGAGGCCTAAAAATTAGCATTCTGCTGTGTACGGCGCACAGTGCTATACTATAGAGAGTAAAGGATGTACAAAGGGCCTGAGGGGTGAGGGCCTAGCTGCCACCCCAAATGAACAATTGGGGTATCCCGCTGCTCCCCTCAAACATTATGAAACATACATAAATAACATTGCATTATTTGATACTGTTCCTTCCCAACTGAACCCTGGATTCTCTGAATTCACCCAACAAAAGATTCGACATCATCAGTTCCCAGGGACGTCATTTGGGGGGCAAGGGGGCATTTCCCCCCCCCCCCTGATTTTTTAAAGAAAAAGAAAAAGCTGGAACAAGAAAAGGAGGAAGAAGAAAGGGGTAAAAAAAGAAAAAAATGATACTCAAATTCATGGAATTATCATATACTATTAACAAAACTAGAGTCTGCATAAGTTTTTTTCACAAGACCACACCTATTTGACAGTGGGGGCGGGGCACACTATGCAGTTGTCCCCCTGAAAATTGTGAAGAAACACCCAAAAGATGTAATTACTTCGCGCGAAGCTCGAAAACGTTTTTGAACCTCTTTTTGACGTCTTCCCCCCCCCCTGAAAAAAGCTGAAATGACGTCCCTGTCAGTTCCTGACGCCAACCATTTGGCGGCGATGGGTACGAATAAATTATCTCCATTGTCCTCCATCATTTGTCAAGTACACTGCCCCCTAGTGTTAGTCCAAATGATGTTATGTCCTCGTGGGGCGTGGTGGCTCAGTGGTAAGTTCGGCGCCTTGTGACCGGAGGGTTGCAGGTTCGAATCCCACTCTAGCCGCTGCGTACGGACCTTGGGCAAGTCCTTCACTCGCAATTGCTCGTGGCGCTTCGGCGTGAAAATTCCGGCACAGTATCAAATGCTGTAGTCGGGAGCGCCTCTGAGTAGTAGTTGACTTCAAGAGGCGCTATAGAAATATCCGGAATAAATAAAAAAAAAAATTTATATTATCTATCCAGTGTAGTCTTGGTCTGCCTTTGTGTCTATTACCTTCGAATCGTGCAAGTAGCGCATTGTGTGGGATTCGGACAACTGGCATTCTCTCTCCATGTCCAAGCCATCGGAGTCTTCTTTGAACGATGTTGTCTCGTACAGTTGTTTGGATACCTAATGATTGATTGTCTTATATCATCGTTTCTTATTTATTTTTTGCAGTCTTGAAATTCCTGCAAAAGATTAGAGGTCGATAACTTATATTTTACTGAGCCAACAGAATTCAGCATAAACTTGAGATTGCTTTGTCTTCCCGTTGGAAGATATATAGCTTCCTCTAGCTTTTCCATGTTGGAAAATTGTAGGCTTTTAATGATAGCCTAACTGTTAATGGATAGGACGTGCCCTTATTAAAAAAAACAACTGACTGTTATCTAATCTTTAGTCATAACAGTCATATGATAGGCCCTAATAATCAGATGATTCTGATGGTTGTTATTGAGACCTCTTGCGAAAATCCTGCCAGCTGCAAGAAAGGTCGTTATTAGGTCATATTTCTTTTGACCTCTTCCGACCCGACCTCATTGCATAAACAGCGTCTGTACGACGTGCCTTTCGCCAGGATTCGTTCGTGTGAATCTTTCTTCGCTGAGTTAATCGTCTAAATATCGTCGTCAGTGATATCTGATCTCTTTTGCTCTTTGTTATGTAAAAAATTCCTGGCAGCAAATTAGTGCAGATCGTGGCGCTGGGGGTCAGTCACAGGAGGCGACTGTTCCCACAGTTGTTTGTCAACGTCAGTCAACACTATCTGAGGCCTATGCGTAATTTGGGGGAGGCGATACCGATACCCCACTTTCTAGACTAGGGGTAATGTACACTCCGCTTTTCATGCCCCAAATAAACAATGTCCATCGCCTGCCTATAGCCTACTTCCAAATGTGCTTCTCTAAGTATTCCTGTTTCTGTCTGTCTGTGTGTTTGGAAGCAGGGAAGTACAGACAGACAGACAGACAGACAGACAGACAGACAGACAGACAGACAGACAGACAGACGGACGGACGGACGGACGGACGGACGGACGGACGGACGGACGGACGCACGCACGGACGGACGGACGGACGGACGGACGGACAGACAGACAGACAGACAGACAGACAGTAAATAATAAGTATACTAGTAGGCATAGTGGTTGTTTTCCATACCCTCTGAATTTTATCCTGAGTGTTGTAAAAAGTAAAAAAGTGAAAAGTAATAATAATAATAATAATAATAATAATAATAATAATAATAATAATAATAATAATAATAATAATAATAATAATAATAATAATAATAATAATAATAATAGTAATAATAATAATAATAATCTTAATCTTAGTTATCTTGAAGTGTAGGGAGCTTGAGCAAGTCCTACACTCGCAATTGCTCAGCACTATCGATTATTATTACAATACGTGGTCCGTAGATAGTGGCGCTCAATAAATGAAACATAAGATCACATAACATGATATATATATATATATATATATATATATATATATATATATTCGTGTTTATTGATATGCTCACTGATAGACCGCAGTAGGCCTATGTAACATTGAAATACATGACAGTACAATTATCAAGATCTTATATAACACACGTCTTGACAGCCTGTTAGGCGCCCAACCATTTTACAGCTGACCCTAGGGAGTGGAAGGTTGAGTCGACCTATAGGGAGGCGTATAACATCACATAAAGTAGCATAAGGTAGCAACACATGTATAAACTATCACGTAACATAACGAAACATGTTCCTGAACACTTATCATCAATGGCACAACCACTGCACTGTGTTCTCGTTATGACGGCCTAAAATAATGCGCTATATAAATCTCTGATAACTAACTTACTTACTAACCTCCCTCGTAGCTTTAGTCCATTGCGATAGAAGTCGGCGTCCAAGTTGACGCCAACCGTCTCGTCCTTCAAATCTTATTCTTGATGCAGCGTGGTTCTTATAGACAATATACAGGCCTTTGACAGTGCCGTCTTAAGGCATGGCCCCATGGGTACGTTGGGCACTCGCCAGAGACCCCACGATTCTAGGGGCCCCAAATTAAAAAGGACAAAAAAAGTTAATGTGTGAGTAACCTCCACGAGCGGCAGTGCATTGCTTTGCCCAGAGCCTACAATACTGTCAAGACTTACGGCACTGGCCTTTGTGAGGACTAACTAGTAGGCCTAACTTGTGTGTATGAATAATTTTATCAGAGCACTTATTACAGCGCGTTTCAAGTAGGCCTACATCTTAACAAAGGCACTGCACGCATGACAATGTAACTGCATGATATATAAATTAGTGCGTTTAAGACGGTTTCGAAAAGTTTGTCGAAGAGTCGTAGCGGGATTTCCTACCTTGTTCCTAACTGAGAAAAAAAATCGTCCCAATGATAATGTTTCCCACCTCCTGCAGCGATACTCATTAATTTTTGTGGCCTCTCATCTCAAACGCCATCAGAGCCACTCCTATTTGAATAATGTGACGTCTTTGGAGTTTACATTGGACTCAATTCACTTAACCTTTGGCTTGGCCAAACAGTTTGTCAGTTTCATCCAACACACGCTCCGAATTTTTGGCAAAAGTAGGCTACTCAGCACGACTACAGCTTAATACATAGGCTTATAGGCCTTCGATGACGCAACAGGTAGATTTTAACGAGTAGGCCTGTTTTGGCATAGGGGGCCTACACTAGTTTCAAAATCACCACCAATAAATGTCGCAACGTAAAAGATGGCGACAGAAGCATATTTTACAGAAGCGTCCCACCCCACATATTTTTATTTATTTATTTATTTCGGATATTTCTATAGCGCCTCCAAATCTACTACTACTCAAGAAAGCGAAGTCGCGGGAACCAGCTTATTCGCAGGCGCGCAGTCAAATCATAGTCGATAGGCGGGGGGGGGGGGGTCGAAATCGGTTCGAGGTGACGAGGTCTAAATCCAAAGGGGTCAATCAGGTAGACAGTCAGACGGCTAGCTAAGTTGGGTGGTGTTTAGGGTTGAAACGGCGAGGGATGTAAGGGGAAGAGGAGGAATCTTGATAGGATTTTGTGAAAGAGCAGTGGTTTCATGGAGTTTTGAGTGAAAACCTGTGGAGAGATAGCGATCGAGAGGCAAGGTATTGGTGAGTTTGTAAAAAATGGATCTGATATTTCTCGTAGTAGGCCTACTGGTGTGAGTTTGTTCCAGAGGGGTGGGACAGCAATGGCTAAGGAGCGATTCGCAAATTTTAGTCATGAGGTGACGGAAGGGCGGAGAAGTGTTAGAGCAGAAGAAGAGCGGGTTGAGCGGAGTGGTTGGACCGTGAACAGCTGTCCGAGATCGGGGGCTGGCAGGATTGGAGTGTATTGTAGATGAGTTATAATGTGATTCTTTTATTAGGCTACATCTGTGTTTGCGTTTGTCGTGTGTACACATCAGCGTGACAGGTTTTCATTAGTCTAGCGTCTTCTCGCGTTATTATCCCGCATTTTATTCACACCTACGACTCGATCTTCGATGCATAATGACTTACTTGTTTACTGGCAGGGGCGTCTACACCATAGAAACCTTGGAGCAAATGCTCCATCCAAGAAATAGGGGGGGGGGGAGATCTGTCAGTGTGTGTGCCATTTTAGGGGGGAAGGAACGAGAAGGGGGAAGAACAGGGGGAAAGGAACGTTGCTCCAATGAATTAGGGGGGGGGGATAGACGCCTCTGTTTACTGGCCTGTGACGTTGAGAGCGCTTCTGTATAGCCATGCTCAGAGAAGCGCTTTATAAATGTTCAGATAAGATAAGATGTTCTATTCGTTCGGGTAGGCCTTATTTTGGCGATCATGTACAATCGGGGTGCCTATGTACTATCTGGGTGGGTGTCTTTGCATCGTGATGGTCGGTTAGGGTCAGAGTAAGCGTCGTGAGGGTCGGTTAGGTCTTAGGGTTAGTGTAGCCTATGTAATTGTGCGACTAAAATGCTATACCTGCGAGTGGAAGCTGGATTTTAAAATTCAGGGCTAGGGTTAGGCACCCCGATTGTACATGATCGCCCTTATTTTAAGCCAGTGGACAGATTTGAGGACAGGAGTGATGTGGTGGTGATTGGGGGTTTTAGTTGCAGTACGGGCGAGTGCATTAACAATGGATTGGAGGCAGTCGGGTGATGTCTGTATTTAAAAATTGCTAGGCGTTGCCTATTACAAGGTAAATAACGAATTCATTGCGTAGCTGGCTGACTGATAATAATACAAATGTTTTTCTATAGCGACGTTATGGCCTCGACCATGCTTATTTTTCAACGAACTTATCGGGTAACACCCTTTTTCTACCGCTACCCGTTTGAATGGAAGCCACGCCATTTCACGTCCCTCTAACCAGAGGCGTAACTTTGGTCTAAAAAGTGGGGTTAAATTTCTTAAACGAAACAAGACCTCTCTGGGAAGGCGCAATAATAAAATATTAATTGACATTGTTCAAAAAGTGGGGATACGGTATCCCCCAGTCCAAAAAGGCTCGTACCCCCACAAATTACGCTATAGATGCCTCTACAGTACGGACCGTGCTGGAATGAGTAGTTCCCAAGTTAGTTCCGAGAGGTATTAAATGGTAGTGACTTCGTTTCTGTCGGCATCCGCATATTAAGGACGGGTGGCCAGTCCTCTCCTTCCCGCCTGATCCTCCCACCGACAGTGTATGTCATTATAGCTGAGTTCACTAGGGGCGCAAATGGAACCTAAGTCTTTAAACAAATTTCCTCCCTGGCAGGGATTTGAACTCTCGATCTCTCGATTTGACAGTCCAGCATGCTAACCACTTGGTAGATGCGCAATGACAATAAGGTTGTCAATAAATTTCAAATAAAAAATCAGTTTAATTTAATAACAAGAATTATTGCCAATTATACATGTATCAAACTCCCGTGTCTAATGTAAAAAAGTCCCCAAATATACAATGCATTAATTACTTTCAAAATCAGCAGTCAATTAAAAATTATTTAATCCTAAGAAACAAGTGCTATAAAACTACAAAACACTGAAAATGTTCGCTTCGACGACAATGGCAAACAACAGAACGACATTAACGTCTGCTAGAGAAGAGTTGCGCTTCTTCTAAGCTTCTGAAATCTGCCAAACACTGATTATAAACTCAAGTTAAAAAGCCTACGGTTTGTATAGACATTGTTAATCTTCCATAGAAAATTCAAATTGGTCAGAGACAAGAAAAGAACAATCAGAGACAACAGTCAGAGACGACAAAAGGACAATCACAGACAACAAAACAGCAATCAGAGACAACAAAACAACAGTCAGAGACAACAAAACAACAGTCAGAGACAACAAAAGAGCAATTAGTGAGAACAAAAGAGCAGTCAGAGACAACAAAAGAAAAGTCAAAGACAACAAAAGAGCAATCACAACAAAAGAATAGTCAAAGACCTCAAAAGAGCAATCAGAGACAACAAAAGAGCAATCAGAGACAACAAAACAACAGTCAGAGACAACAAAAGAGCAATTAGTGACAACAAAAGAGCAATCAGAGACAACAAAAGAACAATCAGAGACAACAAAACAACAGTCAGAGACAACAAAAGAACAATCAGACAACAAAAGAACAATCAGAGACAACAAGAGCAATTAGTGACAACAAAACAACAGTCAGAAACAACAAGAGCAATCAGAGACAACAAAACAATAGTCAGAGACAACAAAAGAACAATCAGAGACAACAAAACAACAATCAGAGACAACAAAAGAACAATCAGAGACAACAAAACAACAATCAGAGACAACAAAACAACAGTCAGAGACAACAAAAGAGCAATTAATGACAACAAAAGAGCAATCAGAAAAACACAACTTAATGCATTCTGCCACAAACACTCACCGGTTGTAATATAATATCATCATAGCATTTACTTATCCCAGCAAAAGTAAATAGAGCAATGTTTCTGCAAATTTCAAAGGTCCCCTAACAATGCTCTACACAAGTGTAGACTACAGTTGCATAACTATAAGGGCCCACAACTGTGGGGCAGACCCAAAACTGAAATAGAGAGGTCCCACTCAGGGCCTAATAAGGTATGAACCAACCCTGAGGGGTACATCTGAGTTACCTATGGAAGTCCCAAACTTTGAAGTCGCACCATTGTAGAAATGTCATATATACAGTAGATAAAGTTTTCAGGAATAACATTTTCACTATCACGACTTGTAAATAATGAGTCCTTTCTGTCGCATATGGGTGCAGCCATGCGCGGTACAATCTCCTACCACACAAAGTCCCCTGCCATACAAAATCTCCTACCTACAAAAGTCTACTGTCAAACAACAAAAGCTTCTGCAGCACAAGTAATATGAAGCATAAATGCACAATTTCGTATAAAAAGAATGAAAAGAATATGCATCAATGCATTCAAAGTAATGTTCAGCCACAGATTAAAATATACTGCTTTCTCGAGTAGTATATTTAAAGACTGTAAATCAGACTCAAAGACCGTAAATCAAATTAAAAAAATTAATGAACTCCAGACAACTCAATAGAACCTTTGAACACAGGATCAGTGACCTTCGAGAGGTCAGATGCGAGGTCACATGCGACACGCAACACAAGCTGGTCTATTCTGTTTGCACGCTGGGTTATAATTGAGTGGTTTCGGCTTTGCACCTGTTGACTCTGTTTAACAACCCACGGCAAGTTGTCTATACAGATATGTCTCTGTCACCAAGCCGTATAATTGGGTACCAGAATAAGCGGCATGGACACGGAGAGTCCTACGATAAACTGGCTCCATATCTAGGTTCTTCCGTTGCCCGCTCAAAGGCGTAAGAGAAGGGAAATGCACACCTCCTCTACTGGCCCAGTTAACTACATTGGTTAAAGTGTACATCCCACGCACATCTCTGCATGTGGATCCCGGTTCGCCTCCCCATGGAGGCTTATTTAAGAGATTTGAATCTTGTGCTAGCATGGTCCTTAAATCGTGAGGCACCAGTTGAAATGGGGAGCATTGGTGATGGATCTCGCCCGATCAATTCATTGAAAACTGAGCAGGGTCGAGGCCATAAAGACGTGTACATACATTAAAGCCTCAATATGGGACATGGACCTTTACAAACCAATGCTGAATACATACTGATTCCACATTTCTACCCATGATCTTTGTTGCAAAGATCCTTACAGTAACTATTTCATGACTGTGTTGTAATAGATTTCATGTCTTACTGAGGCATGACGAATGTGGGAAATGAACTTGACAGCCTAACAATTATCACAACTCTGTTATTCCCATCAACGAAGCAGTCACTCTGGTTAAAAATATACTGAAGCTTTGTGACATTTAAATGGTCGGCATTTTCAATGTAACAGCAACAATACCCAGTGTCTTAACTCACGTGTTAAATCATGTCACGTGTGTTTTTAAACAGCTTGCATATAATTCCCCACTAAAAGACATCACCACTCTGAGAGATTTCACCACATTAAAAGATATCACCGCTAAAACATCACCACGGTGAAAGATCACCATGCCAAAAATATCACCATGCTAAAAGGTATCACAATACTAAACGATAGTCTCATACAGAACATGCAGATTGGTATCACCACAATAAGAAGATATCACCAAGTAAAAATTTGCTAGTGATTCTTTTACCAGCACAATCACTCAAGACCACAACCCTGCTATGCCAGAACTCTAAGATGTTGCCAATGTATGTAAAAACTGTTTCACATAAGCAAACATTCATGGCTTTGTACTGCAACAAAAACCAAAGTAAACCTGAGCAGGTTCCTGCCGTGCCTTTACCGTTACTGGTCCTACATTCTTAAAATACCGAAGTTCTCTCTTTTCGTTGCAAAGGACAACTCATTGTTAAAACTCAAACAGAAACTCCAAATGGAAGTGTTATCTTCCTGAATAACTGTCACGGAACAGAACGAGGCAATAGATTCAATACCAAGACAAATTCCCTCTCAACACAAGATCTAATCTCATTCAAGACTTCTAAATCACTGTTATCTTAAAACTCGACCATTTTTACTATGCTTCCTGCCACTGGAGGTCAAATGACTGTCAAAAGTGTGCAACAAGGGCAATAGAGGCCCATTCGAATTTTAGATGGAGGACCTCCTTTCTTGGGTGACTGGTCTCCTCTGTTAAGTGGTGGATCTCATGGTTCAGGTGACGGATCTATGATCCGACAGAATTTAACAACTGCTTAGCGAGACATAAGAAACTTTGCTTTTATCTTGTCTCGCAACTTCAACAAAATCTTTTCAAGTAGTGGATTTCATAGTTCAAGTTGCAGATAAAAGGACAGATGTGTCGAATCTCAGAATGGGCAGGATTAGAAACTGCTTATTGGGAAATAAGAAACTGCATTGAATCGATATAATTTCGTCTTGCAACTTCAACACCATTGCTAAATCGATGGGCAGTCTCCAATCAACATGAACTGCCACACGAGACCGAGATCAAAAACCCATAATTCGGAATCAGTAACATCAAAATCGATTAGCAGCAATTCTTAACAACGTGGTTCAGTTCTATGCGTGTGAGGAAGCCCACCAGCAGTGACCTTCCTAGTTATCGGCTCACTGTTTGCTTACTGCTAAACTAATTTTTCTTCACAACGTTAAAACCACTTAGAACGGGCAGAACTTCTTTGACACGTTTCAAAGGTGCCATATTTAGTGTCTAGGTACACATACATTCATGCATACATACATACATACACTGCATATACATACAAACATGAGTACATACATGCATCACTCCAGCTCTTCCCAAGCTGTACTTGTTGATCTATCTGTAACATAATGTACACACAAACCTACAATACACTGTTAAAATTCTACCTAAACGTCCGATGAAGCTACAGTACGTTAAAAAGACGACTCAATGCTACGGAGACGGTTAAATGCGTTCTTCCATCGAAGGCAATGACCGGTAGTCGTGTCGATTCCAGCGTCGAGCGTGGATTGTAAATGCGATGGAAAGAAGGAGAAATATGAAGAAGATGATGAGAAGAATGATGAAGACGGGTAGAGTGATCATCTGCACTTTAGGAGACGGTGGAATCACGTTTGTTGTGTTTATCATCATGCCGAGAATCCATCCGAGCTCTGCCCCGTTCACCTTCAACGACAAACGATACAGTGAACAATAAAACAAATGACCACTCTGCTTACTTATCAACTGCAAACTAACTGCAAGATTATGCAAAAAGTTTCTATGCCTATTGTTGTTATTATTATTATTATAATTATTTATCACTATTATTATTTTTTTTATTTTTTTAGTCTTTATGATGGTTTATTATAATTTTTTTTTATACCCGAGGTATTTTATTTTATTATCATTATTAATTACTATATTATTATACAGAGTGCCACTATATGGCAATGTTCATAACCTATCAACCGTAATTAGCAACTTCTATAGCGCCTGTGTCTAATGCATCCCTCATACCTGAAAGATATAGCACTCAATCAACAGACACAGTATCTCATGCCGTGCCCTGCAACCAGACACTGTTGCGCTCTCAGCTGTTGATTCAAAGCCTTGGAATGTTCTTCCAATTTCAGTCTATTCTGTCAATTCTTTGATGTCTAAACATACGACTAATCTGTTTCAACTTGCTCACCCACCGAGCTCTGGTTTTTCTCGCGAATCGCATCTAAATCTGGCTTCTCAAATGGAATATGATTTCAGAATGCAATTTCACTTGCAACTGTGCATTATTGGGACTGGTTAGAACGCTCAAGCCTCCACTGAAGCGGTCACTGTGCAGAGACCTTGAGCAGGTCCCTCACTTGCAATTGCTCAGCGCCATCGATGTTCTGCCATATGGTCGTGTGTGGACTTCTGAACTCTGGAAGGTCAGTATGAAATACAGTTGTATTGTATTGTATTGTATATTACGATAACGGGACTACAGAAGTCATAAGATTAGATTAGGAACAGCAGACGATTTCCCCAGAAGGGACAGTTTGCCGAACTAGCGTGCTTGAGCTCTGCCCTGGTTAGACTAGTATTATTATGTTACAAATTCAAACCTGCACAGGCAATCTGTAAGAAAACCAAGTTGAGACGCAGCTGCAAATAATAATTAACAATGATAATTTCTGATAACTTCAAAAAACTCACTTTATTGTTGAACTCAATGGAGTTCCAGTTGGAGTCATTGAAGCCGTAACCACCGACGAGAAGAGAGTAAATAAAGTGAGAGTTGAAGCAGTAGCCGAGCGTGTAGCGATCTGTTCGCATTTCAAGGACCTAATTCACATCCACACATAACAAGTATGGTAAGCACATCGTATTTCACTTAATATTTATATAGCACCTGATCAAACATACCTGCAGCGAATTAATCCAAAATTAAATGGAGCTTACAAAATAACATAGTAACAGTTGCAAGGTGGTTCTTCACACAATTCCTATTGACAGCATCATAGCGAGTTTCCAGTGTAGTAATCAATTTTAAAGAGTAAAAAATGTAAAACTGTAACAGAATTCTGCTGAATATCGAGCAGTTCACCTCGTTATAGGACTTGTTGCAGTAGGAGTCCCTGGCTTTCTCATAGTCGGACAGAGTAAAATTGGGAATCGACGTGAGGTTGAGAAATCTGACTGTGTAGTAGAAGCCAGAGAATGCCTGGAAAAAAACACAGTAAAGATTACAGCAAAAGTAAATTAATGCTCCTATGTCCAGAGTGGAATGTAGAGGATGGAGTCATTTCCCACTCTGAGACACATGAGCCGGCAATGGAAGAATTCTAAGGTCCTGGATGCATCGCAAGATTTGCCATTTAGTTCCCGGCTTGTGCTGGTACCAAATTATACCTGCTTGATGACACAGGCATGCATGCAAAAACAAATCGCATATGGTTGTAAGCTCTCATTACACAAGATCTTCTCAACAAGCATGTAATCATAACCTTTCAAGTACAGACTCCACACACTAACTGAACAAAATAAAGAGATTCCGACAGAAGATTCTTGCAAGGTCCTTCAGACAGGGATGTATATGAGGGTAATCTGTGAAAATTATGAGAAAAACGTTTTATAAATTTACAAATTTTAATGTAGACAGTGTTCCTGGGCAGAGGTCAATTGCATTTTAGGGATAACTCAAGAGCACCATAAAGATGGTTTTCTAAGAGATCTAAACAGATACACCTTACCAGAACAATAAAATGTAACTTGAGCCGAGTTAGAAGGAAGGAACAATATGTGCAAGTACATTAACAGCAAGACTCAGGCAGATATACAAACATACAAACGCATGAATAGAAAGAACATTGACTCGAACGGTTCATTACTCACAAGGAAATCGTCGAAGAGCGGAGGCTGGTAGACTCCATCAAATGTGCAATGAGGGTGACTGCATGGCGTCGATTTGTTGAACAACCTCTGCGTGAGTTCTTCACATCGCCTTGTGTCGCTTGTTCCGGAAAAAGTAACACTAATGTTCCTCTGAAAAACCATTAATGCAATCATCAGAGGAGCTCTGTAAAGTAAGGTAACATTTATACTAATATCCTAGAAAATTAACTTCAGCAGTAGCAAGAAACAACTTGTAAAGTAATGTTATCAAGTAACATTACAAAAGAATTCGTCTACCTGTCTATCAATCACTGCCCTTGTATGTGTTATTCTGTGTAAGCATCATTACTGGTAATGGTAATTGGAAATTTATATAGCACCACTTTACAAGAGACTCATCAGAGGCGTTCTTGACCTAACACAATGGAACCAGATTCGAACAAAATGGTCTTCAAGTGTTTGCAAAAAAGAGGCAAAGACAGGCTGAGAAGTTCATGTTGCAGGTAGTTAGGCAGCTTGTTGGAAATGGTCATATTCATCAATCAAATTAATTTTGGTACAGGGCTTTTGTAAAGTCTGTCTACATACCATTGTTTGTCTGCATTGGTATCCTGTATACCTGTGAGTCTGTTTCTTTCTGTGTATTAGTCTGTATGCATCTGTCTACCTGAGTGTTTTTGTCTCTACGTATCAGTTTGTCTCTGTGCCTAGTGTAGCACATACAACCACTTACCGGCTTTGGTTCATCCGCGGCTAAGGTGCATGGAACCCGGAAGATCTCGTCATATGGCATGGTGAATGAGTAACCCTTTGGTCGGCACGGCTCTTCCATGTTCTCTGTGACGTTTACCTGACTCTGAAACGTTGTACAACAACATTTACTGGACCTCTTTCACTCAAATTCCTTATTCATCAGCAACAAACACCTTAAGAAACAATTCCATCTTTTCCAGGACCACACTCTTCCAGATCCACCAATCAGCAGTATGATCAAAGGACCTTTGAAGAGTTCCTTTATAAATACTTAGACACAGGTAATCGTAACCATAAACTCCAATTTCTACAGCAATGCTTGAAAGCTAAGAGCAGGTCACCAGCTTATTCCCAAGCACTGCAGGTGAGATTTGAAGGTAGACTACATACCTTGACAAGCCCTGCCAAGTGGCGCCTGTAAGCCTCGTTAATTCCGTAACACAGGTAGCTGTAGGTGTAAACGTTGTATGTGTATCCATAGAGGACGAGGGTCGCGTTGTAACCATGTACGATCTTGGTTGGATCTTCTGGCTGGAAGGTTATCTGGGTGGATGCACCACCCATGTCAAGTGCCCCGATCGTGTGAGTGACTGAGACAGAAGTTGTGAGTAAATTCGTGATCCATCCCAATGGGTAAAACTAGAACACAATGAAAGACAATGCGAAGTCAAGCCTTCTCAAGGGTTGGGCTGTTCACTGTTACCAATTACCCTACAAAATTGTCCCTCTCCAACCAGGATGCAATTTGTGGGGGAAACAGTACACCCTACCCCAATTGTTCAGGAGATCAATTTTCCCCAAACATTTAACTGCAGATCACAAATCTTTCCCTGTTGTTTGAACTGTCACCCTATGAAAATACATTTAACCCTTGCATTTCTGCTGCTGCCCAAATATCTTTCTTTCACTGAGCACTGGTAATCACAATCACACTCTGCAACCAGCAAATCACACTGTACAACCAACAAATCACACTGTACAACCAGCAAATCACACTGTACAACCAGCAAAATCACTGTACAACCAACAAATCACACTCTGCAACCAGTAAATGACACTTTACAACCAGCAAATCACACTCTGCAACCAGCAAATCACACTCTCAACCAGCAAATCACACTCTGAAACAAGCAATTCACCCAACAACCAACAAATCATTCAGGGCCGGAAGTGGTTATCTTGGAGAGGTGCTATATAAAATTACTGCTCTGAATGAATGAAGATTTTCTGAAACACGACTCACCCCAAGCAAACCAGAAAGGTAGTTGGTGGTAACCCATGAGAATGCACCCTCTTCGTTGCCCTCTATAATTCGAACCTGCTTCTCGGGATTCTGGAAGAGAAACGGAAACGCGGCAATGGTCTCCCTGACATTTGACATGATTGCCTCGGCAGACGCGTTGTCGGAGAGTCTTCAAAATTAAACAGTAATCTAAATTAATTAACGCTAATTACAGTAATTGTGGAAAAAGGATACTAAGCCAAACAAAGCAGAAATCTAGTTATATAACCAGCGTTTACAGTCTATCTTTTAACAACTGCTTAAATGAATCAATAATAATAATAATAATAATAATAACCTGTGGGCCTTTCGAGAGGCGATGGCAAGAGACCGGATGGCCTCACTCTTATTCCGTGACGTGCTGGTCGCAGCCTTGTATGGGATGCGACCGTGACCAATACAGTGGCTGCT
Organism: Allolobophora icterica; assembly: GCA_963556255.1. Taxonomy (NCBI): domain Eukaryota; kingdom Metazoa; phylum Annelida; class Clitellata; order Crassiclitellata; family Lumbricidae; genus Allolobophora; species Allolobophora icterica. Next base: position 65,022,288 of record OY744608.1, read on the forward strand.
TCTTACCTGCCGGATACCGCTCGGGCGGCCGAGAAGGCGGCAGCCCGCAAACACGACAAATACAGCCAGCTGTCCACTATCCATTTTTTTTGTTCCCTTGGCATTTGAAACCCTGGGCCCGATTAACAATGAGGGCTTGGCCTTCCTTTCTGCCCTTGGGCAGAGCCTTAAAACTATTACGGGAGACGTTCCAACGACTTGCGATTACGATTCAATGTTTCAACGCGGTGGCCTTTAGGGGTAGCTTCACCAACTTAGAACTAGAGGAATAGGGCCCATTTAAAGACAAATCTACACTGTAAATAATGTTGAAGTCCCTGAGGGATCCTGTTTACTTCGGGGCAAAAAATAATAATAATAATAATAATAATAATAATAATAAGAGGAGGAAGAGGAGGAGGAGGAAGAAGAAGAGGAATTGGATGAAATGAACCTGTTCCAGATGCTATTAACTGTCTCTGGACAATTTTTTGGCCTCCTGAGGGATTATACTTGCCATAATAATGATAATATTAATATAGTAATAATTATAGTGAAAATTTATATAGCACCATAGTTTAGCTGAGGCTGAAGAAAGGGTGCTGCATTGTACACATGGTTATCTGCAGTAACTCGGTGGTCTAAGGAAAACATGTGACCATTGTTTCTGGGGTTAGAATCATGGGATAACAAGTCATACAACAAAAACTACCCACCGAAGCATTCTCATTCCGGCCGTTGCCCCCAAAACAATGGGGGTTTTGGAATGTTCACGCGATGGCACAACTCCAAGTGCTTTGTCGAGACACGGTTTGACGCACTGCTTCCCCGCCTCAGAGGCGTTGCCAGCAAAGTCAGACAGTGGAGGCATTCTCTCTACGAACAATAGAATAAAACAAAAACATTACGTGTATGTAATTTAAGTCTCCGAAATTTCTCAGCGCCACACAGGGAGACCAGCTTACTCACTGCTGCTAGGTATGTCCTAATTAATATGTACGTACTAACTGACATGTATGTACTATTATACTAATTATGTACTAATTATAAGTACTAATTAATATGTATGTACTTAATGATGTGTTCTAATTAATATGTATGTACAAATTAATATGTACTAATTGATGTCTGTAGTAATTAACACTCCAGTTCTTGTACAATGCACTGACCAATACAGCATGTAAAGTTAATAGCTTTTGGGGACACAACACCCCTTCACCTTAACCAGAAACGAGTGCATAAACAAGTCCACACTGTATATAGAAGAAGAAAAGTAGTCTCTTGAGCTAGCCTGAGAGGCAACCATGGGTATATATAGTGCTAGCGACTTCTTTTCCTTAGCCTCGGCATATGAGGGCGGGTGGCCAGTCCGCTCCCTCGCCATCTCATTTTCCCATCGTCAGTGTACAGTCAGTGTTCTCATAATAGCTGAGTTGGCTAGGGGGCACAATTGGAGCAGAAATCTCGAACCAAATTTGTTCTGGTGGGGATTTGAACCCCGAACCTCTCGACTGACAGTCCAGCACGCTAACCACTACACTATCGTGCACCCCAACAATGTACATATTCACTTTGGAAAATCTTATGGTGCTGAAATGCCCCAGATCAGAGTGCTAGTAGTCATACCCTGTCGAGAGGATGGACAGGTGAAGATTTCATCCACAATTCCAGTTCCATTTGTCTTCCCTGTTAGCCACTGATAGATGTAGAGTTTCGTGTGACTCGATCCAGCATCGATACCAATTCCGTACTATGACAGAAAACACATTAATATTCATATTATTCTTCCATCCCTATGGAACTCCCATCCCTTGGTACTGCATGGGACCCTACTTGATAGGTTCTCTCTCTCTCTGATATTCATAGTTTAAAGTCTTTTCTGTTTCCGCAAGGCTCACACGCTGAGAGCGCCTCTGAATAGTTGGCACTGCGATAGGCGCTTTATAAATTCCCAAATACCATAACATATTTTCATTCATTCAAAACTTATTCCATCCAAATTTTACGCATTAAAATAAAGTCGAGATCAGATAAAAAATATTAAACATTAACACAGAAACTTGAAGAAATCTAATCTAACAACAAATGACTGAACAACACGGCAACAAAGCAACAAACTAACAACAGATGAAAGCCATATCAAATGTTGTCTGCAAAGCAACACGTGTGTATCACAAGTGTATAGCAAGCATTTCCATAGTGCCTGTTTTGAACCCTTCAAATCAGCAGAAATACTAGCATAAGTGAGATTCAAGTTCTTGAAGAATGGCAAGCAGCAGTGCTTGGAAACAATATCTGACAACAATAGATTTTGGACAGATTTTTGACAGCACTCGTCCTTGAAGGACTATCTTGACAGCAGTAAACTCCACCACTGCCTGGAGTGATGCTAGTGCCAGTCCAAAACCTACAGAAAAGGGGAGGGCACTGTCAATGGCCCTGGCAGCCATAAGATGTCATTAAACACTGGAACTACTTGACAGCAGTAGTTATTAATGACATTTCTTGATAGCAGTTTAGTTCTTAAGACATTTCTTGGTAGCACTGCCTAATCATTAACAACATTTCTTAACAACAGTATGCTTTGGAGACAAATATCGTGAAAGCAGAATTCCTTGAAGACATTACAAACCCAGTAGTAATCTGTGAAGACATTTTTTAATAGCAACAGTTCTCTTATACAACTTTATTGAACAAAAGAAACATACCTATTTTTAAAAGCAGACACTTACCGAATAAACAGGATCATAGTTCTTGGTCAGTAAGATGGAAACGGCAGTTATTCCAAGGCATCCGATGGCCAGACAGATAAAGACCAACACCCACCACTGGTTGCATCCACACGCCCATCTCCCATCGTCTGGAAACAGAATTACAAACACTAGATCGACAAATGAGCCACACCCGGACAAATCTATCCGAGTTATAATAATAATAATAATAATTAATAATAATAATAATATTCATCCAGTAACAAGCTCACTGATAAACCACAATAAGTTACATTGGAACATGATGGTACAATTATCAAGATCTTACTGAGCACACATCTTAGCAGTGTGTTAAGCACCCACTCAGTTTGCTGCTGCCCCTAAGGAGTGGAAGGCTGAGTCGACCTATAGGGAGCTTACAGGTATCAAACCATGTCTTTCAAGACCTTATGTTCTTCAGGCAAGAGTGTTAACATTCATCACCTCCCCCCTCTCTGTAGGGATCAGCGTGTTCTTTTTGCCAGCGACACCACATCCACCTTTCACAAAGACCCAGCAATTGTTCACTTTGATGGCACTGGGCCAGGAGTGTTTCTGGATGGACACCTGTGAAGGGTGCTACATAAATGATTTGCTTTGAATGTATGAGTGAATGGCTTTCTGTACACAGTAAGTGGCTTGAGAAGTCGAGACACATTAGGACTCAAACCCAAGACACTGAGGTGAAAGGTAAATGAGTTTACAACTAGCCACCATGCTATCCACTGTGATATCCAGGTGGAGATCAGGGCATCTTCTTTATTTACAACTGTTGTGAGTTGAGATGCATGTATGTATGCATGCATGTATATACATTTGTACATATATGTGTATCTATGCATGCATGTATAAGTGTATGTATAATATATGTATGTAAAAAAAAGTATGCATATGTATGTGTGTATGTACATGTGTATGAATGCATGTATGTTTGTATGCATGAAAGTATGCATGTGTGTATTCGAACACTTATTACAGCTAATGTCAAACATTCACAGGTAGAACACACAAGGTGGCCGGAAATCATTTCTACATGACATGAAACTATTCGTAAATGCCTCACGACAGTTCTTAGATAATTTAAGTAACATGGTGAATGGAGAAATGTGATTTCAAATTCAAGGTTAACAAGAACTTTCTCTACCTAAGGGACTCTTGACCTTAGGGACTTTGATCGCAGCTGTTGACTAAGATCATTGACAATCCAGCCACGGTTTTAATAATTTTTATGCTGATCATAAATATTGCTGACCCCGAAGCAACATTACTGAAAATCTCTGTGTCTCAATCTGTCTCTGTGTCTCTCTCTTTCTTCCCTGTCCTGTCCTGTCACTCCCTGCTATCCCTCCCCTTTCTGTCTCTGCCTGCATGTCGCTCTCTTTGCCTCTCTCTCTGTCACTCTTTCTGACAACTATTTCTCGTTCGTTATTCACCTCCAATTACCTGTCTTTTGTTTTCTCCCGATCTTCATCCTTTGTCTTTCACATATTGTATTCATTACCCTCTACCTCTTCATTTCTTAACAATAACACCACAATTCATTGCATTGGGGTTCGGCAAAACATCTCCCCAATAAAACATCCGTACATAGCCGAAAGCAAAACGAACCTCGCACGGTCAAATAGAATTCATCGCCACCCTGAATGCTATACGTGGAAAGCGGTCGTTTCTTGTCAAACTCCTCCTGCGAACGACTTGTGAGGATGTAGCTCGACTTGAATGCTATTTCATTTTCCATGCAAAATGCTTTTATCATCTTCAGCACAGTCTCAGTTGAATCCACCTGCATCGTGAATCTACCCTCGTAGTCGGGCAATAAGCTGTAAACTATCACTTCCATGGTCGGCCTTTTGCAGATGATCGCCAAAATGTAAATCTCTTACAAGAAAAAGTCTCAGTTGACTGTCAATTTTAAGTGCTTTTAGGTTATCCACGTAACCTAATTTAATCTAACACCATCTGCAGTATCTTGTAAATTGTCTAAGTTTCTTGGCATGCACAGTTTATGTCATAATTTAACTTTAAGATGCATCTTAGAGATGTTGTCCACTTTGAAGTCACTGCTTGAACATTGTTTGCAAGCATTTACTTGGAGTTTATTTTATCTTTTCAATTTGCTGATTCAAAATATTCGCAGTCCACAACCTTCAGCCAACCTCTAAAAGCACAATTAAAAAAAAAGGAACAACAGGTATGCTAATCAATAGATAAAACCAATGACATTCAAATGCTCTAACAAAAGAGAAAGATATTGGTAATAAACAATTCTTGCCAATTGATCAAAACCACTTAAAACCAGTTTTTACTCGAATACTTCAATTTAACACTAGCGCTACTGTTAAACTAAAGTATTCGAGTAAAAACTGCACTTCCCATAAACACGATTTAAAAGATTTAATTTAAAAATGTCAAAACACTTAACAATGACCTTAAATAAAGTTTACGATTACGATTCCTTAAAGGCTTTGTCTATTGTCACCACCTCAGAAGACGTAATGTAAATGTAAATCTTCTAAATTTCTCCGCGCCACACAAAAGCCGCGTTAGGGGACCAGTTTCACCAGCGCTATATCAAATCAAGTTCGCAATAGCCAGGTTGCTTTGTCCGTTACGGTGCCAGGTCAGAATCCGCGGAGGTCAATGTAAAGTCACTGCTTACATTACACTTTTAGTCTTGCATGATTTATACAGTGAAGAAAATATTTTGCATCCCACCAAAACATGCAAGCACTACTGCCTAATCTAAGAACTGCTATGGCGCCACAGCGTTAATGCTCATGGCTTCTACAATTCGTCCCGGCCAAATAACAAGCTTCTAACGGATTATTTCGAAGCAGCAAATATTAATTAAAACTATGCTACTGTCTCTGATTTTTAATAACTTAACCATCAATGCATTTACACGTATTTGATGTTTAAGTTTCAAAGCTTACGGTCGGTCCTCATAGAACACCTTAGAAAATAATATATACCTGCAAACTTTTATAGCGCCGTGCTTTGCACAACAGCACCCTCTAGAGAGCGCTGCTCAAGCCGTCTATTCAACAGCCTACTTGAGCGTACTGCAAGCGGCCTACTACTTCATCGATACAGAAAATAAAACTGCTGGTGTAGAACCGTTACGTACGACCTACTAAACTTAATAGTGCAGAATTTTAAATGAAATGAGTAACTCGATGAATCGTCCTCGGTCTCCTATGAATTCAAACGCTCCAGCCTTGTAGCCTACGTAGAGAACTGCGTTGTTCTAAGCTGTTGAGCCAAATTAAAGGCATGTGATCGTTATTTGCTATTCAATTTCATACGCCAATGAGCGTATAATAAAATATATGCAACGAATACATCCTGTTACAGTGTGACAGACTGCTGACAGTGATGGAGTTGTGTAAATGAAGAGAGCTATATATAGGCTATATAGCTAATACTGTTTTCTTAGCAATGTATTCAGACGTTTTCGGTCTGAAAGTGCCTTTTATACGGGTTACTCGACTGAGTGACGGCGCATGATTTGAGTTTCTCTGAACTGTATGCTGTGAATCACCATCGTACACATATTGCGTTGACCAGAATGATATTTCAACCTAGCCTACAATAGCCTAGAGAATTATTAATCACGCACACGCACGGACGCACGCACGCACATATAAACACATGCACACACGCACACACGAGTTATAACCCTGATCGTAAACTAAACAAATCCTTATAGGCTTATGATCTGTATACTTTCTGTTAGGCCTACGCGCTTTCTTGCAAGATGTCATTTTGTTTAGGCGCGCTATACAGTGGCGGCGATCTTGTCTGAGAGGTGGGGGGGGGACAAAGTCGGCCACGATCTAGTCGACGACCGTTTTTGGAAAATCTTCTCCCCAAAAAATTTTTTATCCCACTTCATCTCCGAAAAATTTCCCTTTCATCTCCGAAAAAAGTTGATGACCTTCCTTTTTTTAGTCCTTCACCTTTTACAACTTTTTCTTACACTCTCCTCTTTTTTCCGCTTCTTTCACTTTTTCCCCACATTCATTTTTCCACACTTTTTCGAAATTCTAAAAAAAATTTCCACCCTTTTCTTCAGAATTTCTTCTTACTTTCTGAAATTTTCCGAGGGCACTACTCCTAAAAAATTTCTTCTTTACCTCATTTCTTCAAAAACACAGTCAAAACCCTTACGCGCATATAGGCCTACATTTCTTCGCCTTTTTTGGTCTTTCTTCAAAATCTGGGGGGGGAGGAAATGTATGACGTGTCCCCCCACTCTTAAAGGTGGGGGACATGTCCCCCCGTCCCCCCCATGATCGCCGCCCATGGCGCTATAAATGCCAGATTATTATTATTATTATTATTATTATTATTATTATTATTATTATTATTATTATTATTATTAGGCCCCTGTTGTTATTATTATTATTATTATTATTATTATTATTATTATTATTATTATTATTATTATTATTATTATTATTATTATTATTATTATTATTATTATTAGTTTTATTTTTTAGTATTATTTTTTTTTCGCCCGAGGTAGAAATGTTGTTATTATTATTATTATTATTATTATTATTATTATTATTATTATTATTATTATTATTATTATTATTATTATTATTATTATTATTATTATTATTATTATTATTATTATTATTATTATCATCACAGTATAAATACTGTGTTATTATTATTATTATTATTGACCAACTGCACATTTTATCAACGCCGGAGATTGTTCTCTTTGACCCAAGACCGAGCTGGCTTCACACTTCAGTAGATATAAAACGTACGTATATAGGCCTAATGAATGATTGAACGAACGAACAAACGAATAAATTAGTTAATGAACAGACGAATGAGTGAACTGAACGAACGAAAGAATGAATTATCAATAAATTAAGGCGCTATAAAAATTTAAAAATTCCGGAAATGGTCCCGCAGAAACAACTATCGCAATATCATTTAACCGAATTAATTTAATAATTCAATTGCTAATATAATTATTACCGCCACCTATCGGCCTACTTATTATTTTAATTATTCCTATTATCGATAGCCTAGGCCTATCCATTACTTGATAAATCAATTGCACCGTTTAAACGATATCCAAAAGTAATAAAGTGACGTCATTTGCAATAAACGCTTCTATTTGCAAATGACGTAAGTATTTTGTTCTCTGCTGTACTACGTCTACGAGTTTTCTGTTAGCGCGCCTTAATTAGCATTCTTAAAGGTACATCGAAATCCAACTCAAACTGCAGGTCGAATTCTACACCACCAAGACATCGAAATCCAACTCAATCTGGTAATCGAAATTTATACCAATATAGGCCTAGGGCCAACCAGGAAGAGATCGAAATCCTCCTACTCAAACTGGAGATCGAAATCTACATCACCAAGAGATCGAAATCCTACTTGAATTGACCCAGATATATATAGTTAATCGCCAGAAGTCCACGTACATTAGCCTAAGCGTACGTTAAATTCTTTAGCCTCCCAATAGTATAGAGAGGGTAAAACCCTGCCACTGATAATGCCAGTTGGAGTTCGAAATCTACGCACAATTTATCGAAATCCTACTCGAACCGAAGATCAAAATCATACGTACGTACCGGTACATTAATTATGTGTGTATACATACATATATATATGTAATTATGTATGCATAGGCCTTCATACACTGGCGGCGATCTTGTTTGACAGGTGGGGGGGGGACACTTTTAAACTGATCTGGTAAAAAAAGAGTTTTGAACTAATCTGGTCAAAAAAGAGGTCAACAATTTTTTCACGCGTGAATCTTTTGACCTTTTTGGGTGTTTCTTCAAACGCGTGAAAAAATTGTTGACCTCTTTTTTGTCCAGATTAGTTCAAACTCTTTTGTTATCCCAGATCAGTTTAAAGTGTCTTCCCCCCCCACCTGTCAACCAGATCGCCGCCCATACATACATTCATGCAGTAGCCTACATATATACCTACTCGCATGCATACGTACACCCGTCGTACAGACTGACAGACATAATTATACAGACCAATATACGTAAAGATTTTAATAGTAATCTGCATTATACTGGAGATAATTGTTTTTATTAGCCTACCAGATGATTGTTGCATCCAGCAGCGATTCTTGTATGCGCTATCGGCTGTTTTTAACTCGGGGTGAACCCCGAATTAGCTGATTTCCATTGTATACAGATTCTGAAGCTTAATTCTGTCTAGAAAACATTTTATCATTAGAATGCTCTACTTAGGAATTTGAACACTAATTGGATTTAAATTATTTTTTTCTTTTCCTTTTATTTGGGTTGCTTGTGCCTGTGCTTGATTTATTCAGTTTTTTTTACACTTGTATTAGGCTAACCCGTTTGTTAGCCGTAGTGCGTTTGCAGGCGAAGCATTAAAGTCCATACTTATACTTACTTACTCTTGGTGGTTCGTTGATTTAAATAGGCCTACGACGCTGTGTCCTAACAAAGAAGATTAGCGTCGCCCTCTTCCTTTATATCCAGGCTTGAGACTGGCATTATCAGTGGCAGGGTTTTACCCTCTCTATACTATTGGGAGGCTAAAGAATTTAACGCTTAGGCTAATGTGGACTTCTGGCGATTAACTATATATATCTGGGTCAAACAACTTTTCCACTGTCACTTTTGAAATATCGCTTCTACAATCGCGCAAAGCCCTTGAACCGAAGCCAATTCGACTGTTTTGTGATTTGCTAGCGCATCTAACTAGTTCATACCAGGAACACTGGTCTAGGCTGTTAGCCATAAATCTAGCTTTGTACAGAGAGCGAACGATGAAGTATTTTATTGACAGTATGGATCCAATTCCACATTCCCTCAGTCAACCACCAACCCTAAACCATCCCATTTCCTTTCAAGACTTACTGACCTTTAGTCTCTATCCCACCTCTCTAGGCCTAACCTACCCGTGAAGGCAAGCGCTGACACGCGATCGTTGACTTAAAAGCCAGCGCGCTACCGAACGCATCAAATAGCCAACAAACGAGTTCCGCCCCAATATAAAAGGCCCTTATACTTTATTCTTTCCTATACGGATACTATAAATCTGTCGTAACGTGTAGTAATAACCGTCGTGGTTTTTCTTTGTTTCTACAGGTGCCTGTGCATTTGCTGGCGGCAAGTTTTCTGTGTAAGGAGCGATGGATATATTATGTATCTTTCTGCCTTAGCGGGGATGTGGTGGTTTTTTCGGTATGAGAGGCGACTGGGTGGTTTTCTGTATGAGGGGCGATGGGATGGGTTCTGATGCATAATGCATATGTTACGGTTGCACTATGGCTCTGTGTCGTCGGTGTTGTGTGTTTGTGTGTGCGTTTGTGTGAGTGTGTGTGTGTCTGTGTGTGTTTGTGTGTGCGTGCGTTTGTGTGTGTGTGTGTGCGTGCGTGCGTTTGTGTATGTGTGAGTGTGTGTGTGTCTGTGTGTGCGTGTGTGTGTTTGTGTGTGTGCGTGTGTGTGTGTCTGTCTGTGTGTCTGTGTGTGTGTTTGTGTGTGAGGCCCTGCTGAGCCTCTGGCGTGGCGTAAAACCCCGTAAGCTCTGTTTGGCAGAGGGGCCTCTGGCGTGGCGTGAAACCCCGTAAGCCCATAGTGTGTGTGTGTGTGTTTGTGTGAGTGTGTGTTTGCTTGTTTGTGTGTGTGTGTGTGTGTGTGTGTGTGTGTGTGTGTGTGTGTGTGTGTGTGTGTGTGTGTGTGTGTGTGTGTGTGTGTGTGTGTGTGTGTGTGTGTGTGTGTGTGTGTGTGTGTGTGTGTGTGTGTGTGTGTGTGTGTGTGTGTGTGTGTGTGTGTGTGTGTGTGTGTGTGTGTGTGTGTGTGTGTGTGTGTTGGGTTTTGTGTGTGGTGTATTTATCATTTTCATGTAATGAGCCGAGGGATAAGAAGGCGGATGAGAGAAGATTAGAAGGAAGGAGCGTTGGAGGCAGAACCAAACCACAAGGGGGTCAATGGAAATAGAGTGAGAATACAACCATCTCATTTATCATCAGAAGGATAGCGCAACACTTCTTTACCTGAACCGGAAATGAGATATTCTTATGATGATGATACTTCTATGATAAGTTTTAGCTCCCATTCTTTTTTCGAAAACTTTTCCAACTTTTCAGTGTTTTTCGTGATGGGAAATGTATTAGGCCTAAAGTTCGCTTTAGGGGCCGTCCATTAATTATGTCAACAAAATAGGGGGGAGGGGGTTTGAAAAAGTTTGACAGTTGTTGACAAGGGGGGAGGGGGGTTCAAGATAAATTGACGTCAACAATAATTAATTTTTTTAAATTAATTAATTTTTATCAAAAAGCAACCATAGATTCGATAAGTCTTTATGAGTGATCTATTTCTGTTTTGTTTGTAATTTAATCAAACGCGATATTTTCTTCTTTCGAATTATCTTGTTTATTGTTCCCAGATTAAATGAGAAAATGTGCTACAAATCTCTTAAATGAAATATCCTGGATTCTTTTAGATATCTATGTTCGAAATCTAATATTTTGAGCTTATCTTCAGTGAAAGAGCATTTTTCTTTGAATCGGTGGTTAATATTAAATATGAGAACTACCGGTATATGCAGGCTTATTTAAAAATTGTCGATTGAACATATTTATAGTAAATATAATATTCGAGATAACAAATTTGGTTGTTATTGGTTAAGCATGATGTTTGGAGTGGGTGGTTGCACTATATTTACGCTTGGCACAGGGCTATTTCAATGTGACTTCGTTTCTTGGTTACTTAGGAGACCCTCTGAGGCTCTGACTCCGAAGTGAAACATTAAATGCGTCCTCTTTTTTCCTTCTTTCCGTGTCCTTTGGCTACCCATGTATCTGGCAACCCTTCACAGGGTTCATTATAGCTTGCTATGTTCCTGAATTTAACAAATATTAAAGATAAGTTTTAATGTAATATAATTTTGTTAATTTATTATTGTGCTATTTAAACTGAAACAAAACTGTTTATTTTTATTTTTATTTTAGTGGCGGAGGGGGGGGTAAAAAATGTTTGACATAATTTTTTAGGGGGGTTCTTGAAAGTTTGACAGTTGTTGACAAGGGGGGGTCAAAAACTGCCTAAAATTTGTTGACATAATTAATGGACGACCCCTTAGTTGGAATTTTAAGTACATGAACATATAGGCCTAATAGGGTTGAAACTATGATCTCTTATTAATTAATACAGTCATTGTCAAGTAAAGACATTTCAGTACTCGCGTATTAAAAGTTTTTGACTATTGCAGTTCTCGTATACGCCCTACAGTAGGCCTATAGGATAGATCTGAAATGTTTTAAAGTTTGCTTTAGATTTCATTTAAATACATGAACATGTAATAGGGTTTAACTTTAAACTATTGTCTTTTATTTTTGTAAATTGTCACGTAGGCCTAAGCTTATAGACAGGGCTGTAGTGCACAGTATACGCTACCGGTTAGTTTTCCTAAACAAAATAATTAGGCCTAGAGGTGAGTATACGCTGCAGTATTTTGTGAGTATACACTACAGTATTTTAATATAATAGATATAATATATTGTGAGGTGTGTATACGGTCTCTAGAGGTGAGTATACGCTGTATACCCGCGTATGCCCTCGACTACAGCCCTACTTATAGACACATTTTCATTGCCTGTAGGCTGTATTAAAAGTTTTTGATTATTGCAGTAGCCTACTCGTACAGTAGCCGAGGCCTAGATAGAGGTCCAGATACCACCAATAGCAAGTGCTAGATCGAGTCATATACGTCGATGGCTGATGAATGAGGTTCTGGAGACTGGAGCGACAAATTTATCGTATGGTTGGTTATTTAGAGAGAATGGTGCGGCAGTAGACTTAAGATGGGTCAAAGTAAAATGTGATGATGAGATGGGAGTTTATTATAATAGAAAGCCTGATGAATGATAAAAAAAGGAACGATCTTACTGGGGAGGCTGAAAATGCAGACACGCGTAGAAATTAATTGTAATAAGTAGAATCGTAATCATAATCTCCAAACTTCTAAAGAGCCAATCGAAGGCCAAGCGCAGGGCACCAGAAACAACGCTGTAGGCTAGACAACAACACTGGCGCCATATCTCAAAAAGACTCATAGTCGCCCAAATAAATCAAATCATTTTAAACTTTGGCTAGTTTAAACTAAACTCTAGTATAGGCCCTAGTGCATTTTCTTCCGTAATAGGCCTACCACAGTATAAATAATTACAACAAAGGTAAAGGCGATTATAGGCCTATTAATGAAATCCCACAAGAAGGCGTCTTGGACCTTCGCTTGACATCAATCTCTTAGTCTTGGCAACCTCTCTGATATAACGCAGCGTTCGTTAATAAGTTGGTGCTCTGCGCTTATAGTTTTAAAGTAGCACTTTAGAAATTTGGCGTTCACGATTACGTAATTCAGAAAAATGCAGCTTATATTGGAGGTCGCTGACTTTTAATAATATTGCTTACTTGCTTGAAATATACTCGTGATCTTTGTGATCATCGTTAATTATAACTTCCGGCTTGCTGAATCTCGTGGATTACCTGTGGTAACCGCAGCAGGATTAAGAAATCGGCTTATATGTACTGAACTTAAGTACAGAATGGCCTACAACGTTTTACAGACGACGTCTCGTAATATTTTATCAAATACCATTAATTCTGGGAGGAAATACGAGACTTTTAAACGTGTGACAGTTGATCCGCGTTCCCCACTGGGGCGATGTTTATCGTCCTACTGCCGTCGAAAGTTTAACCTTCACCTTCTGCGTCCATCGAGGGGAATTTCACCCGGTGTTAAACAGTTGTCCATCTGGCAAATACTCAACCAGTTGTGGTCGTCTGTGAATGACAAGCTTCTGGTGTTATCGGTGCTGTTTGGCCGACAGTTTAATGCCATAGCTGCCCAGCGTATCCGCCGAGCTGCGCAGATTATCAATCTCTATAACAACCTCGGCTATGACCGGCGCATGGTCCGTAATATTGTGGAGAAGATCGGCGATGCATTTCCAAAGAAGTTGGGAAATCGGCCTCTCGGGCTTCTGCTGGGTGCAGCGTTTTTCTCATGGGATAAGGAAAGAATTTCAGAAGACGAATTGACAAAGTTGGTCTGATTGCTTTTTGTTTACTTTTTACTTCTAAGATACAATCAGGTCGTGTTTGTTTGTAATTTTAGTATAAAATCGATTTCGGGGATCCGGCCGAAATTCGTTTCGGGGATTCGGGCCGCACCCCATATATCTGGGCGCGTAGCGAATCGCCGAAATGGTATTGCCGCCGAATCGTCAAAACTAGTTTTTGAAGATAACCTGTATCACCGAAAATGCTGTTCATAGCGAATCACCGAAACTATTTTGTGAAGAAAACTTGTATCGGCGGCTATGTTTTAACATGTATTAAAGTATTGTATAAATGCATTATGTTTTCAATTCAATTCAGTTTTATTCGATAACCAAATTTCAAACCAAACTAGTTTTCGGCAAATCGCATGCTTGGTAGAAAACTGCTTTCGGCGATTCAGCGGATTTTGCAGTTTTGCAGCTTTCGGCGATTCGGGATTCGGGTAGACCCCATATTTCTCCGTCTGGGTTATATTTCCTTTTGGGCCCAGAATGCTTCCATAGAACTAGTAACAAGAGCTCCCAGACTTTAATCAGTAGGAATGCTTAGTCATTAGATTATAAGCGTTGAAATGATGTTGCTTTAAATTTCGTATGTAATTTATTTTGACTGCAGGGTGGCCGATGAAATTGCCTATGTTCATCGCACAAAAACTGGACAGTATGTCGATGAGGGTGGTGACCACTTCGTGGACTGGGAGAAGGTGATAGACAAAGGATGTCTGACCCTTTGGCGTAAACCAGTCCCCAACAGTTACCTGTACGAGTATAAAGGTAAGTCTATCTATAGGAATATAAAAGTAAACCTACCTCTTTGAATATAAAGGTAAACTTACCTGTTGGAATATAAAGGTAAGCCTACCTGTATGAGCATAAAAGAAAACCTCCCTGTAGGAATATAAAGGTAAACCTGTTTGTGGGAATGTAAAGGTAAACCTACGTGTAGGAATATAAAGGTAAACCTACCTGTAGGAATATGAAGGTAAACCTACCTGTAGGAATGTAAAGGTAAACCTACCTGTAGGAATATAAAGGTAAACCTGCCTGTAGGAATACAAAGGTAGAACCTTTAGTTGATTGAGTTTTAAGTAAAATTTGGTCCACGTTGTATTGAAAGAGTTTTACCTGCATAAGAATAAATATTCTAAAATAAATCAGTGTAAGCATCCCAAATAGAGCAAGCGCTAAAGAAAATTTGTATCCGTGGCTGCTTATCTTGGGCTAGGTTAAGGGACGGTAGAGAAGTTAGTAGCACAGTTGCTTCAGTTATCGAGTTTTATTTCTCATTTAAATATGAACTATTTTGTTTTGCTGTTGTTTATGGATGTATGGATGGGTAGTGGATGCATGGGTGGGTGGGTGGATTGTTTTGGTTATCAGTTTTTATTTGTCTTTTAAAAATGAGATGTTTTTGTATGGCTGTAGTTTATGGAACCTACCATGATCTTCCCGCTCGTGCTTTCTTTGCTGTTCAGGTTTGTTAATCTTAAATGGATGCTTTGTTCTAGAAATGGATGCTTTGTTCTAGAATGGATGCTTTGTTCTAGAATGGATACTTTGTGTTCTAGAGTGGATATTTTGAAATAGACTGGATTCTTTCTTCTAGGTGGGGTCACTTGCCGTAGAATGGATGTTGCTGTATTTTGTTAAACTCTACAGTACATTGCTAGTTTGTCATTGGATAGGTAAACAGTGTAGAGTTTGTCTCATGGTCTCCAGGTGGGGTGCACGATAGTGTAGTGGTTAGCAGGCTGGACTGTCAGTCGAGAGGTTGGGAGTTCAAATCACTGCCAGGGCAGAAATTTGGTTCGAGATTTCTTATTCATCTGGGCGCCCTAGCCAACTCAGCTAAAAGGAGTACACTGACTGTACATTGTCGGTGAAAAGATGAAGAGGACTGGCCACCCGCTGTCATGTGCCGAGGCTAAAAAACGAAGTCACTAACACGTCATACCCATGCCTGCATCAGGGCTAGCTTAAGGGACTGCTTTTCTTCTTTTTTAGTGACCAACAAATGGTATATAGACAAATGGTATATAGACAACTTGACCATTTGTCAACTACCACGCCACCTGGTGCCAACTGAGCCATGCATCCTTTAGTTGTAGATGAATTAATACCAATGCTAGTTGGGGTTAAAGTAGGTGGGTAGGTTACTGTGTTCATGTTTGTGCTTTGGCCAAATTTTCCTTCGACCGGAGTACTGACTTTATTCTACAGAGATATGTAAACACAGTGTGGTAGTTTTACCTATTTATTTTTACGGTGACTGTTATGGAAGTGTTTTTTGTGAAAACAAGTCACCTTTACCATTTTCCCTTTACGATAACTATGCCACAGAAGATTTTATGCAAACATGTGGGACGTTGACCTGTTTCCAGTTGAGATAAGATTAACTGAGGGAGTTGTTTCATTTAGGTGGATCTGGATTTTCGAAAGCATTGGGATAAGTTGGTCATCAGCCTCGATGTTGTCGACCGGGAAGAGGACACAGGATCTGAAGTGGTGCACTGGATCATGCACTATCCTGTAAGACAGAAATGGAATTCTCTTCTCCTAAAACAACCAACACTACATTGGGACCTCATTGCACTTGGGAACTGTAGCAACGAGCAAGTTTTCGGTTGCTGGGCCTAGATTTTCAAACTCTCCCTGTATCTGTCTCTGCTGAGCACTGAGTTGCTTATGTCCTTTCATTCTCAACCTAAACTTACCTTTTTCAAATTGCTTATCCACCATAGGTTGTTCTCTCTGTCTTACGGACTGATCTGGATATTAACTTGATTACGGCTTGGTTTGTGTACCATAGGTTGATGCCTTGTGCATTAGAGACCGCCATGATAGAAGTTATAATTACAATTATAACATGAAATTCTGCTTCTAAAACAACCAACACTACACTGGAACCTTATTGTGCTTGGGAGCCATAGCTATGAGCATGTAATAACATGGAATTCAAACGATTTACCAGATTTCATTCATTTTTATTAAGAGTTTTGTATCATAAAGTATATGTGACCATGTGTGAGAAAAACCCTTGCTAAGGCAGAAAAGTTAGTATACAAGAAACATATTTATTTTGTTGTGTTGGCTGTGTAAGTATTTTTATTTTCAAGTTTATTACACTGCCCTGCCACAAAAACTTTATTTAACGTGTCCACTTGTTTGTTACAGTATCCGATGTATAGTCGTGAATACATTTACATGCGAAAGTACAAGGTGAGCTCAACATTTTGATTCTTAAAGCAAATGGTTGTCAAAAGTTGTATGGTCAGGTAAACTATAAATCAATTTTTTGATTGTTACTATTTTCATGTCTTTAACATCAGTAAAGGAACATCTGTACATTTTGCAGGATTTTATGTGACTGAAATATTATATGAGGTGCTTGATAGTGTAGTGGTTAGCATGCTGGACTGTCGATCGAGAGGCCTGGGTTCAAATCCCCACAGGACAGAAAGTGGGTTCAAGATTTCTGCTCCACCCGCATCCCTTAGCCAACTCCGCTGTAATGAGTACACCGATTGTACACTGTCGGTGGGACGATGAGATGGCGAGGGAGAGGACTGGCCACCTGCCCTCATATGCTGAGGCTGAGAAAATGAAGTTGTTTGTCTGTTAGTTTGTTAATAGCCATCTCACTGCTGCTGTGTTAGCATGAGTCCCTAATTAATCGGGGGTGGGGGGTTTGCATCCCTTTCCATCCCATTCAGTTGTGTAGGACTTGTAAGGTGCATTATTATTGAATAGGGATCAATAAAAGATATGAATGAATGAATGAAGTTCAGGGTGCATAAATTAACAAATGCGTGCAACAGTTTAATAATTAACTAAATTAGTAATTTAATATAATTAATTTAATTAATTACGTAATACAGTTAATTAAATTAATTATTTAATGCAATTAATTGTACATTAATAATTATAATATATTTAATTAAATTAATAATTTAGTACAAATCATTAAATTAATAATTTCATATAATTAATTAATAATTATAATGTAATTAAGTAAATTAATAATTTAATTTTAAACAGAACTGAGCTTAACACTTAAGTAGCTCATACAAATGAGACAAACAGGTGAGAAGGTCTTTGTTGTTTTAAAGGTTGACCACGAGAAGAAGTTGATGGTCATCGTAAATCGAAGTGTTGACCATCCGATGTTACCGGCCAACAGCAAATACGTCCGTGTCAACACGTACATGTCGAAGATGGTCATCAAGCCTCACACGTCATTTGACGAGGTTGGGACAGTTTTTTCTTATTCACACTGTACTCCAGTAGCAATAAATGGTTTAGGCCTGAGGGATTAGGCTGCTGCTTCTATCCTGCTGAACTGCTTTATGGTATGTTTGGTTTATGCATGCTATATTTCATCCATTCACAGAAGCTTTGCTGTGGTCAGCCCAGCTTTTTGGAATAGGTGACTTATCATCTTACAACATGAGTTTCTTCTTCTTTCTGTACCTCTCTTCCGTAACCACTTGAAAGCCATTTTGTTCTATCATGGCTCTCTATCATTCGTGATGAATTTCTCTTGAAGCTCATGTATAAACCATATATTCCGCATTATAGGCCGAGCGCTTTATCCATTTGGCTATCTATCTATCTGTGTCTTAACATACCCACATTGCCGTTCAAGTACCACACGAAAGAGCTTCTTGCTAGCCTCAATGATGATGTTAAGCTGGTGGATGAGTTGGTCTGTATACAGATGATTGTAGGAATAAGCTACAATCAGTGATAAATAAACTGATTCGCCTGAGATACCTCCCAAGCGACAATCCGACATATGAACAATTAAATAAGCAAGCTGACACCCGGCTGTTTTTCCGATGTCTTGGCCTGTCCAGGGCATGTTTTGCATGGGTTTTTACCTTTTTACCTTTTTCAAGAAAAAAACCTGTGTATACCCTTCGGCCAAGAAAACATGACCGGATATTACCCAAAGCTGATAGCTTAATGAGAAAGACTTTCTTGGTTAGGATGTTGTACTTGAATTAAACCGGAAATTGTAACTTGTAAACTGTTAATTTACATGTAATGTACACCAGAGTGCGTTTTTGTCAGCTGGTTAAAATAAAGAATATACTTACTTACTTACTTACTTACTAGTGTAGCTGGAGAAAGCCCCCACTGGTGGTCTCATGTGGACATGTAAGAACAAACTAATGAGTTTCTATCAACGTTTCCAGATATGCTTATTAGTTGCATCTCATCCTTTCTTTGCCTCTTTTCCGCAAACATTTTGTCTGATCACGGTTTCATTGTGTTTGGTCAGGAGTGCTTCTGATGAGTCTCTCATGAAGTGGTGCTATATAAATTTGCAAATACCATTAAAGTATCGGTGCCACAGAAACCACAGTTACAATGCCATGAGGCTACGTTTAATTTATCTATGTGCAAACTATTTTGAAATATTTGTAGAATGGCTTTGATTATGTGCTGACATATTACGATGATCCACAAGCGGCTTTCCCATCAGTGGCTTACAACTGGATGGCTAACACAGGTCAGCCTTATATCACTGGCTTATCATTTCTTTAACTGGCTAATCATTTCATTTTGCATAACACAGTGAGCCATCTTATCATATAATCATATAATTATGGTAAATGCAGGTAAGTGTGGAAATCTCAAGATTTCAGTAACCAGAGGAGGGACTTGCCCGTTGTCAGAAACAATTTAAAAATTACTAATATAACCTGGACTATCAACCGAGTAGACATTGTTCAAATCCCTATTCAAATTCGTTTTGTTCAAATCGTTAATATTGTTCAAATTCCTATTGTGCAAATCCCTATTGCTCGAATCCCTATTTTTAAAATCCCTAAATTGTTCGAATCCTTATTTTTAAAATCCCTATTGTTTGAATCCCTATCTTTCAGATTCCTATTGTTCAAATCTCTGCCAGGGCAGAGAGGTTCTTCAAGATTTCTTCTTCAATTGTATTCCTTTGCAAATTGAGCTATAGGATGATTGTACACTGCCTGTGGGGTGATTGAGCAGCAAGGGAGAGGACAGATCACCGGTCCACACATATCAAGGCCAAGGAAGCGAAGTTGCTTGCACTTCATATGCAGTAGTGACTAGTTTAGAGCGTTTGCCTTGTAACCTAGTAATGCAGAGTGTATGAGTTCGAGCATCCTTCCGTAAGACAGTTGTGTAGGGACCTTGAGCAAGTCCTTCACTCTCACGATTGCTCAGTGCCGCCGATTAATGCTTTGTAATTTGATAGTGGCGCTTAATAAATGTATAGTAATAAAAAAATTAATAATACTAATTATACCCATTGCTGCTATTTGTGTTAAGCGTAAGGATTTGATTTTCTTTTACTGACACAAATCATCCGATACAGGAACTAATGACAGATAAGTGAATATATCTCTTGAATACGTGCACATCAGAGTATCTTGCGCTATGTAAATTTGCAGTAACCATTACCATTACGTTAGTATTTGTAAAGTAATTTTGTTAGTGTGTTATCGTAACCTTCAAGTAATACTTTATGCTTCGTAAGATCTGTGTAATTTGTAAACTTTGTTTTCCCATCAGGCGTTCCAGATTTCGTCGACAAGTTACACACGGCCGCAATGATGCTGCACGATCGCAAGAAGGGAGTGCACAAGGACGAACCAAGCCAGGACAAAGATCGCATTCCTATGTAAACAACTGGAGGTGGAAAAACTGGAAAAGACCTGCAACCAAAGCACACTGTCAAACAAGGAAGACTGGAAAGCAGTTCAGAACAGTTTAAGAAACAGTGGCATGCACAAAGTTTGATGCCAGGCACGGCCAATCATGCTTAATGGCATGCATGTGATAAAACTTCAATAAAATGCAGAATCTTGACAAATGGCATGATATAACCTCAGTAATACATGTTCATATATTAGTACATCACTGAAACCTTAATTAGTACAATATACAGATCTTGTACAGATCATCATGGTCATATTCCAGGACATACAGTGAGACCCCAATTGCATTTACCAGTACATACACTGAAACCTCAATTAGTACAATATACACGTCTTCTACCCTTAATAATTATGATCTGATGTCAATACCTACAGTGAAATATCAATATAGCACGCATTGAGTGAATCAACTCCGTAACGGACATTACATTATTGTGAGGAATCGGTTATAGTTGGAAGTAAACCGCTGAAACAGTATTGTTGTTGTGGTTAGCCTTTGAAAATGAAACAAATTCAGCAGCTTTTAAGTAAGTCCGTGGTTGCCCTGATTTGAGATTTGCTTGTACCGTTTTACAATTTTCTTATCAATAAGGTATGTATCAGTCTTTTTTGAAAATGGGGAATCCGGACTTGATGCCTAAGAAATGAAGGTATTTTGAAATCCACATAATACGCATAGACGAGTCTCTCAGGCTACATATGAGGTGGACGCCGTCTTTAAAATAATATTAGAACAAAGTATAGTGTGGACTCATTTACGTGGTTCCATTTTATGGACCAATGTGCTTAATGCATTCTCTTCAAGGTCTCCTCAATGGCCTGGCATTGTGTTTTAGGGTGGGCACCGGTCTACCTTTGTGAGCTTTTCACTTTAACTTCTGCTCGTGCGGGGCAGCGATCTTTATGCTCAGCTTCGACTTTGTTTTCCCTTATGATTGCACAGCCATAGCGCAGCGTAGGGCATTCTCAGGTTGGACCTGCCATGTGGAATGCCCTCCTTCTTGAGCTTCATTCCCTCCCTATGGATCTCAGGTTCTTTCTTAAGACCTTTCTCTTTGATCGGGCCTGGGAGCGCCACTGAGTAGATTTCTTGAAGGGGCGCTATATAAATTTTTATAGATTATTGCCAAAAGGTGTGATGTCCCCAAAGCTATTATTGGTTAACACACCATACAAGAATTGCAATTTTCAGCCTTATCCTTTTTTGTGCATGGCCTGGTTTACACACTATCATAAACCATGTCCCCAACAACTCTCCATTAACTGGTCCACTTGGCCAGGGAGAGGGATAAGGGAGAGGGAAAAACAGGGTGCAACAGGAGATTTTCCCAAGAAGGAACTAGCTTGCAGGTTCTTAGTGCATGGGATAGGGTAACCTAGTAACGAATGATTTCACCAAGTTGTTGGTCAGATAAGTTTTTGGGGTGTACATTTGTAATGCCCCTTGGAGTTCAGCACCGGAAAAGGTGGAATAGTTGCGGGATTCCCTGCAAGCACATTTATGATCTGATGTATTATAACTATAAAGCACTTTAGGAATTTTCTCTGTAGAGGTGCCATATAAATGTATTTACAATTACTTTAGTGGTGATGGTAAAATGGTGTGAAATTATAACTTGATGCATGGCCACTAAGTCACGACAGACAGCTATTACTCTTTGATCGACATTTGATTATGTTTTGAAGCATTTTCAATATTGTAAAAAAAGTCAGTGTATTACTAAATTTCTTCATTTGTGAAGCGCCGCAGAATCACTGTTAATATGAATTTATATTTTGGTAGATGTCCTGGAAAATCATTACACTGCATTTTGGAGCCATATAAAAAAAACTCCTTATAATAATGTTCTGTTATAATGACTTCATTTCCAATAGCTGAACCAAGTTTTTGGATCAGTGTCTGTGACCGTGCTATATTAGGATTCATGTTGTAACAAAGTGTGTTATAATGGGTCTTTTATGTACATACCAGTACACAGATACATACACACACACCTGTGGTACACACACACACATATATACATGCACACTGGTACATTATAGTGTCCAAATTATGTTTTGTAATTTGCAATGTGGGTATGGTACATATATATATATATATATATATATATATATATATATACATAAATATGTATATACATACATATATATACATACATAACTATGTATATATATATATATATTTATTAGTACTTGTGTACTTGTTGGTGTGTGTTATGTGAAATACGTGTATAACTGTCTGAATGAGGACAGTCAATTGCTCAGTTTTTTACACTGTTTAATTAATGTCTGTTAATTGCAGATACTTGTGCAGCCAGGTTCTGTGCTAATGTAGACTGGTGTCAGAAACACGTTGTCAGAAAATTAATGTATTCTCTGGCAATGTGAATGTCACTAATAAAATAATAATTAGTAATAATAGATTGTTATTTGCTACGACATTGATCAGCAGTAGATTTATTACTGTGTTGTTCGTATTGTAAACGACGTTTCGATCTTTAAAGAGACGAACGTTTAAATGCACACCAAGTTGAGGATCTTTGCTAGAACTCAAACTGGCAGCCAACATTTAGTGTTCACAGTCTGAGCAGAATCTCCAGAATTAGATTCTTATAATTTCCTGATCAGTATTTGAACTCATGAATCGTTCCATGTTGCATGTTAGCAGCTAATAGTTTAATAGTAATGTGGTAATCATAATGGATGGTCATGTGGTAGAGCCCTGGACTTTCAACCCTAGTCGTCTGGGGTTTGAATCCTTGATTATTGTATGATGGGAACTATTTTCGTTGGTCAATACAGCAGGGTTGTCATGTTACGAATTTAACTAATGATTCGGGCCTCTCCAAAAATGATAAATCTAGCATATTTATTTTTCTGGTAACACTATAAATATACTATATTTAGATATATATTTAGAGCATATTGTACTGTATATGGTAAATTTACATAACTCAGAAGCATGATCCTAAGGTTATAGGTCACGAGGTCATCGACTGAGATGCAAACATGACCACAACCGTCCTATGACAGAAGCGAGGTTCCGATTACTCGGTTATAAAGGTTAAGTAAAGTAAATATATCCCATGGCGAAAACATGGCAATGTCCATTTCCTTCTTTTTAGCCCATGATCCGATAATGGACGTGCTGTATATCCAAGATAATGGACCAGCTCAGCTGCCCTTGTTTGTACTGTAATCCCCACAAGTGATTGGAAATGTTTCTTTTCATTTTAAAACAGTACTGAATACAAGGGTGTGTAATTTTGAACATATTAAACGGATTTCTACTTATTTTTATATTTATTAAATGGCGTGTGGTTTAAAACAACTTTAAAAGTGATTAACTGGATTTCCACTTATTTTAAGTTGTATTGAATATGTATTCCAGTGAAAGCTGTTTTGAATGTTTGTTTATAACCCAACATTTGCATTGCACATTTGTTTTGCGTTTGTAGTTGCTTGTAGTTTTTTAAATTGCTTTTGTGAATAGTTTAGTGCTATTATATTAATTGATAATGAATTTTGAAGTCTGATGGTTTGATGTTTGACAGCAGATTGGCAGAAAGTTTGTATGAAGACTAAATTTGAAATTGTCAGTTTGAAGCTTTTGGTAGTGTGCATTAGTATAATGACAACTGAATGCATTGTTCTAATTAAAGTAGATTAGTTCTGATGAAGTATTGTTTGCTTTTTAGTTTCTGCTTTCATGTATATAATCGTGGTTTCGACAGTTTCCCCAATGAAACCAGTTTTTTACTTCTGAAAAATAAAATGTGTTATACGTAGTTTTGCGTTTGCAGTATTATTTTCTGACAGAAATTGGAGACTAATGATACACAGTCTTGACAAGCTTAATTTTTATTCAGACAGCCCAGGAAATCGTTTTGTGTTGATTTATAGGGCAGTCGTATATCCATTGGTCAACTCAGATACAATGTAAAAATAAGTGGGGTGTTAAGTGTACTAGAAGCCAAGTAATCTGTGTTAGAACAATCAATTTAACACTTAATAGCCCATCCGTCTAGCTTCTTCTTAAAAGCTGTGATAGTGTCCACTGAGACAGTACTATCATCCAAACCATTCCACAAGTCTACAACTCTTGCACTGAAGAATTTCTGCCCTAAATGTTCCTTTCAGTTTCTTCAATAATTTATATCTATGGCCTCAGGTTGCCTTGTTTTGGTGCTGATTGAAAGATCCTCTTCCATTGCACTGCGTCCTTTTGAGTGATGATTGCATATAAGCTTCAATTAATTAATATTAATTAAGCTTCAACTAGGTTTCTGCTCCATGTTTTCAATATTGTTAGTTGACACCTTTTCAACGACAAATCATTTAAACCCCAAATCATTTTGGTGGCTCTTCTTTGCACTTTCTCCAGTGTTGCTATGTCTTGCTTCATGATGAGTACACTGACTGCACACCATCAGTGGGAAGATCAGACAATGAGGGATTTAGCACTAACAACCTGCCTTCGTATACAGAGGATGAGAAAATGAAGTCGCTGTAACACTTTATATCCATGGCTGTCTCTATGGGAGATCGCTTAAAGGACTGCTCTTCTCTGCTAGTAAGAATACTGCAATGGCTAGCATGTGTGTTTATGATGTAGTTATATTGAAACACTACAAATTTCTAAAGCTACTTGAAAGCACACGAATCCAGCTTTTTACGAGCGCTGAGTAAAGCCAGAAACCCATACATCCCCGTTTGCTGGGCCCATAGCTGAGCCCCGACGTGCAATTGGTGGGGCCTGAAGATGGGCCAACCGATGTTGCTGCCAGGGTTGAGTATATGTCCAGAAGTCAGTCTGAAGAACTAGGTCTGGTTGCCAAGACGCCAGATAAGCAAAAAGACTGAGGAGCTAGCTGTCATGGCAGATGGCATTTAGGTTGAGCGAAAGAAGAATGCGGCGGACTGAAAAAAATTGAAACGTTTCTATTTTGTAAAAGACTTTGTGTCAACTGTCAAGGCAGTAAAGAGTTGGTAAGAAGTTTTTCCAAAGCAACTCGTCATATTCTTGCTTTAGTTATAAAGGCAAATCAGTTATACGAAAAAAGACGGAAGTTATAAACCAATATATGGGATTCAAACATTCAGTTATTTTTCTTCAACCCTAAATGGCCCCCATTCAAATGGGAAGCGGTATTGAAGGACCTTACCCAATCAATTCATTGAAAAAAACGAGATAGCTAAATCTGATTGCCTTTCTATTCATCGAAAAGAATTTGGAAACCGAATTTTCTGTAACAGCACTGAAGATCTTAAGCTCTGGCGGAAGAACACAGCTTTGACCTAGTTTTAACTGGGTCAATCTACCTATTTATGTCTATGCTGATCATCTTGCTCACTCACAACATCACGAGAATCTGAGACAAAACACCTCTTTAAAAATCGACAAATGGCGTCGAGCAGAAACGAAGAACGCCGGCCGTTGTTGTCTTCCACTCCTTCGGCCCCTCCACCGGAGTACAGCGCCCGACCTGGTAACTGTAACTGTATACTACGAGATTACGCATTTTGACGCTACATTTAATTAAACCCGACCCCTCTCAGGTGACTGGTAACAAAGCTTGTTACCCGTTTCCTCTTTGTTGTCTTTCAGGTCTAAACACAAAACTCTGCTTGTTTCAGCTCGCTTACCCACCGTATTCTGAATCTCTAATTTCCTGACCAATTTGATTTCGTCGTACTTCCTCAACGGATTACGATTCTGTACTTCTAGAATTTTACTTTAAGCGACTGTCGATTGATAAGTAAGTAAGTAAGTAAGTATATCCTTTATTAATCCAACTGCTAACCGCATTTTGGTTTACACGTGTATATCACGTCCAGATTAAAGTACTAAGGCCTATATTCCGGTGAAAATCATCCTAATTATGAAAGATTTACGAGCTAGACTGTCAGCAGTCGGGAGAACCCTTGTTCATTATGATAAAGGCGCTATAGAAATCATTAGATAGATAAGATTATAACACATTTTAGCATTGCTAGTGTTCGAATGTGTCAAATTATTCTGCAGACTTTGTTAGACGGTTCTTGATGAATTTAGCCCTGAGATTCTCATGGCCTCGACTTCATTTAAATAAATAATAAAAACCGACGAAGCATTTACATTTGAATGTGAGTAATTAGTGTATAATAATACAATGTCAAAATCGTCCTTCGAGAACAGACTACTATTAAGCTTACAAACTATTCGTCACAGAGGGAGCAAGAAAATTTCAAGCCATTTTAAATATGTTAGGTTGCCATGTTACGAGCCCTTGTCGGTTTCTTAAAAGGCGCTTTACAAATAGCCGGATACAAGCATACGTACATTTGAACACAACTGTCTTCTTATGCAATTCGGTGAAAAGAGAAGATCATGCAGGAGGGTTTTCGTAATTCTGTACAAAATGTACGTGGTTAGGTATGTATATATCAATCTAAAGAGTACCTAATGTATAATTTCAGCAAATTGTGGACAGGTATCGGCTCTTTCATAAAATAAAAACATTCTGTGAAGTCGTCATAATGTTTGGATTAGTGGCTCTGTGTATCATGTTTAGGATCGAAACTAAATAAAAAATGTAAACATACTAATTAAAATTCTTCATAAAGTTAATGCTGTAAAATAGTGGTTGTATGTTTCGTGATAAGGATAAAGCCTTACAGGATTTAATTTAAAATGTGGAAATGATGATTGAAATCTTCAGAAGTAAATTGCAGCATGGTAGCCATGTCGATTGAGTGTTAAGCCTGTAACACAGGTTCAAGCCTCCAATGAGTAGGAACCTTGAGCCATCAATGTTCTATCATATGGTTGTGTGTGCACTACTGAACTTTGGAAGGAGGGCAATATCAAATACCGTTTTTTTTATTGTATTATTTAAGTCAATTCCTGTGTTTGGGTAGGATCTAGCCTTGGACCGCATGAGGTTTACGTCAACCAGGCCGATGCGGATGAACTGCCTCCTCCATACAGCGCCAGCTCCGCAGATGGCGTCCTCGTGATCAACTGCCGCGTTTGCCAAACCACGATTAACCTCAGTGGCAAAACAGGTCAACACGTTGTCAAGTGCAGTGTCTGCAATGAGGCCACGGTAGGCGCAGAAGTGTTCGATGACAATGTCTGTTAATTGCTGGTAGCTAAATACCTTACAGCAGCGCATAATAGCCTAGTGGTTGGCATGCTGGACTGTAACCCAGAAGTCGGGGGTTCAAATCCCCACCAGGGCAGAAATCTGTTTCGAGATTTTGGCTCTGCTTGCACCCCTTTGCCAACTCTGCTATAATGAGTACACTGATTGTACACTCTCAGTGGGAGGACGAGACAACGAAGGAGAGGACTGGCCACACGCCCTCATATGCCGAGGTTAAGAAAATGAAGTCGCAAATGCTTCATGCCCATCGCTGCCGCACTGCTTGTTAAATTCATAACTGAAATGCACAATTGTAGCTTCGATGTGGCCTCCAGGGGTCAACAAATATCTTTCTAATCCACAAAGCCATGATATCATTCTTTTCTCGGGCCAGAGAACTATGTTTCTATTTCTGGGATTCTAAGGTGTACAGGACTTTCCATTTTCTGTGTTTAATCCTACTTTTTATTTATTTGGGAAATAGTGTTGTTGTTTTCTTGCAGCCAATTAAACCGGCCCCTGCAGGCAAGAAGTACGTTCGTTGCAAATGTAACTGCCTGCTCATCTGCAAGGCAACGTCTCGTCGCGTCGCCTGTCCTCGCGAAAACTGGTTGGTCAAACAGACATCGTAATTGCAATTGTAACTAGAAATTTATGTAGCGCCTCTTCATGAGAAGCAAGTCCAGTTAAATTTCTGCTCAACTCACTGGTACACCACTTAGTGAACTCAGATATGAAACGAGTCCACCAGGGCCGCGTTGAGGCTAGTGCGGGCTCGGGTGCTGTGACTACCTATATAGCCATCAGCGCGGGGCCCAATTACAAGTACAATGAAATTGTTTAATGTACTTCCGAAAATGCGGGCCCCTCTTAACTGCCGGCCTGGGTGCTGCAGCACCCTTAGCACCCCCTTAATGCGGGCCTGAGGTCCACGTATCATACACTGTTGGTAGGAAGATCAGTCAGGTAGAGGACTCGCCACTATATGCCAAGACTAAGAAAAATTAAGTCGCGGCTTCTTACCCACCACTACTTCTTGGGAGAGTATAAGGAAGTGGTTTCTAAGTTTTTGTCCTGTGTGAAGTGATGTGTGAAAACCCTCCTTGGTCCATATAATTCTGTTAAAACAGGATTCAGGATTTGTTCTGATTATGGCTTGGTTTCGGATTGCCATTGCTTGATGCCTTGTGTCTTAAACGCCGGCACTATAGAAGTTGAATGAATGAATGAATTATCATGTTGGATAATTCAGGAATGCATCGCAGTGGCGGTTTCACTGCAGTTTTTTAATTAAGAGAATTAAGCTTAGAATATGATACCTTGTGTGCATGGTATATTTCTACTTTTGTTAACTGAACTTTGTTGAACGTTGTTTAGTAAATTAATCATGGTCCTGGAGAATGCGACTGGTTACAATCAGCCAACCTATCAGCCAGGAACGGCACGAGTCATCTGCGCCCATTGTCACGAACCATTCCTGGTAAGACTTGTCTTTTCTCAGCACTTTTGTGTAAAAGTACCATTCCTGGTAAGACTCGTCCTTTCCTCAGTACTCTGATAAAGGTGCCATTCTTGGTAAGACTGGTCCCTTTCGCAGTATCTGTGAAAAATATCATTCCTTGTAATACTGTCCGTTCTTCAGTACTCGTAAAACTGCCAAGCTGCAACGGAAGACACACTTTCTAAGTAGAGAGGCCAACATAGGCAAAACTTCTAGGTTGAGCAGTAGCCCCGTGCATGCGGGGAACAGTAGAAGACTCTTGGGGACAAGCGTAGAGTGGAGTGACCAGCAATTGAAGAATCTGAGGTCCAGAAGGTCTTAAGGTGTTTTACTATGCCAGGAAGCATAAAGGTACCATTCTTTATCGCTGGAGTTGGGCTGAGAGCTCCTCTGAGTACGTATTGTGGAGGGGCACTGTAGCAGTCCTCTGATTGAAAGAAACAAATGAATAGCATTGGCAAAAGACTAAGCCATTCCAGAATAAGTCTATCCCGAATTTTTGTGATCCTGGATGATCTTTATGTAGTGTATGTCTCAAGTAATAATAATTATCCTCAACATTGATCGTTATTTGTTGTTTTCATGGTAAATGATAGACCTGTATTTGTTTTCCTGTTTAGTTCAACATCTTGAACAAAGCTCTGGCACGATGCCCACACTGTCGACATGTGTAAGTAGCATACAGAAACAGTTTTGAATAGGTTCTTACTGAAATTGTTAGTAAGTAGGAAACAAAAACAATTCTGAATAGGTGCATCATGGAATTGTTAGTAAGTCTGACTAATTTTGAATAGGTACTTACTGGAATTGTTACAATTAGGACCAATTCTTAATAGGTACTTGCTGGAATTGTTACATTTAGGACCAATTTATAATAGGTACTTACTGGAATTGTTACAAAGTAGAACTAATTCTGAATAGGTACGTACTGGAATTGTTACAAATAGGACCAATTCTGAGTTGCAAATGTTTTGCTTTTCAAATAATTGCAATTAGTTATGGCTGTTGAGTGGTGCTTACTTGTCAGATAGTGGGGCTTAATAAATACAGGAATAATAGTATTTGCCTAATTTACATTTGTGCTGATGTTTTCTTTGTTTAGGTCGAGCGTTGGAAAGACATTTCTGCGTAATCGCAGATTGCTGTTCTTGATACCTGCTTTGATTTTCCTCATTAGCGGCATCTTAGTGACGGTAATCTTTCAGCTATCTTGCTGTTTCTTGATCGTAAAGTACAAAAGCACTGTGCCTATGACTTGTGCACTTGCGCTTTTGTCTGGTTACCATTTCCAACACAAGAGAAGGCATACAGAGGTTGATCTGATGGCATTAGGACAAGGCTTGAATATGTTCACCAGCTGTAGAGTGCAACGATCGTTAATGCAGTTGACTTGAGAGTGAATAATAAGACTGCCAGATATATGATGATCTGGAGCTGACAAATGAGACATGTTCTAGTTGGATTTGATATGGATCAAAAAGGACAGATTTTATTTTATTTTTTTTCTTATATTTTTTATGCATTTATTGAGTGCCACTATTTATTATTATGCATTTTTTGAGTGCCACTATTTATTATTATGCATTTTTTAGTGCCACTATCTAATGACCAAGCATCAATCGATGGCACTGAGCAATTGCGAGTGAACTACTTGCTCTAGCTCCGTACACAATAACCTTGTCAGGGAGGAGGCTTGAACCCATACTATCCGCACTACAAGGCGAGTGCTCTAACCAATTGGCTACTGTGTTCCATGTTGATGAGTTTCAAGTTTCGATGTAATTAATTTCTAACTATTTATGTTTTAGATTATGACCCACACAATTGCCAAAGATCATGGTGGACTTTATGCAGCATATGTCAGTAAGTGCTAACTTGGTTTTCTGTTTGAAATATCTTAAGTTGGGTTGCTTTTGGTTGTCAAAACGTGATTTTATGTTTTAAATCTTGTAAGGCTGGTTTTTTGGGTTGCCAAAACTTATGCTAAATTTTACGCAGCATATGTTAGGAAGTACTAACTTGGTTTTGCATTTTAAATCTCACATGGCATATGGTTTTGTTTTAAATCTCATAAGTCATATTTTAAATCTCATGTCTGGTTTCTGTTGGTTGCCAAAACTCATGCTGGTCTTTGCACGGCATATGATCACCTTGTGCTGTCAGCTCGTGGAGCTCTAGCGACCGTCCTGGTGAACACACTCCACCATCTCCTATTCGATGACAAGTCTCTCAATTCCGCCAAATTCATGCCAGTTACATCTTGTATCTCATCCATCCATCTCCTCCTTGGGCGACCCAGTCTTCTCCTCCCCTCACCGCACGCCAGCATCATTTCCTTCTCCAGACCATCAGATCGCATAACATGTCCAAAGAACCTTAGCTTCATTCTTGTCGCAGTTTGTTTTAACGACTCTTCATTCTCAACTCCAATCTCCTCTCGTATTGATTCGTTCGTTCTTTTCTCAGTCCAAGATATTCTCAGCATCTTCCTCCATATCCACATTTCACAAGCGTTAACCTTATTTTCCATGTTCTTTGTCATTGTCCACGTCTCGCAACCGTACAGTACCGTAGGAAAGATTAGTGCTCTCACGAGCCTTTTTTTGGTTTCTATGCTCACATGTTTGTCTTTCCATATCTTTTCCAGTCCGGTCATTGCAGCTTTCCCTATAGCAATCCTTCGTTTTATTTCTGGATCACACTTTCCCTCCTTTCCAACCAGTGATCCTAGGAATGTGAAGCTTTCTACCACCTCTATTTCCTCTCCGTCTATCTCAAAACTATCCCAATCTGCTGTTGTCATGACCTTTGTCTTCTTTATGTTGAAGTATAAACCAGCTTTTTCACTTTCTCTCCTGACCCTTCTTATCAGTTCTGCCAAATCCTCTTTTCTTTTTGCCATTAATGTTGTGTCATCCGCGTATCTAAGGTTATTCAGTGTCTTTCCAGCAATTTTTACTCCCTCAATTGCCCCCTCCAGTTCTGCCTTTCTCATTATTCTTTCAGCATATAGATTAAACAGGAATGGAGACAAGATGCATCCCTGCCTCACTCCTTTCTTGATTCTGAAATTGTCAGTGTCTCCGTATTCTGTTCTTATCACCGCTATCTGGTCTTCATATAAACCCTTTAGTAACATTATCAGGTGTTTCGGAATTCCCATTTCAAGCAGGGTTTTCCACATTAAATCATGGTTAATGCAGTCGAATGCCTTGCTATAGTCAATGAAACAGATGTGAACCTCCTGTCCATACTCCCTTTGTCTCTCCATTATCCACCTCATGTTGGCTATATGGTCTCGAGTTCCACGAGATTTCCTAAACCCTGCCTGGTTCACCGGAAGTTCTCTTTCAATTGTGCCTTCCATTCTTTTGTGAATTATTTTCAGTAATATTTTACTAGTGTGTGATATCATTGCTATCGTCCTATAATTTTCACACTCCCTCGCATCTCCTTTCTTGAATATAGGTATAAAGATCGACTTCTTCCAGTCCTCCGGCCATTCTCCAGTTGCCCATATTTGATTGCACAATTTTGTTATTGTTTTTATCATCGCATCATCCCCTGCTTTTATCAGTTCTATAGGTATCCCATCTTGACCGGGTGCCTTATTGTCCTTGAGTTGTCTGATTGCCCATTCTACCTCCGCTTCCATGACCTCCGGTTCCTTTTCATACTCTGTTACGTCAATTTGTTCTTTTTTGACTCGTTTGTCTTCCCTATACAACTCCTCCGTGTATTCTCTCCATCTATGCTTTATCCCTTCTTCATCGCAGATTACATTTCCATCTCCTGCCTTCATTGAGCCCATTCTAGGTGCAAATTTTCCCGTGATTGTCTTTACTTTTGAGAACATTTCCTTGGTTCGTCCCTTCCTTCCCTCGTCTTCCATTTCTCTGCATAATTCGTTTAGATGTATTTCTTTATCTTTCCGTGCTTGTTTTTGGAAGGCACTGTTCAGTGCCCTTACCTTATCCTTTTCTCCTGCCTTCTTTGCAGCCTTCCTATCAACCGCCATGCATATGGCTTCTCTCGATAGCCATGTCGTTGTTGTGATTTTCTTCTTCTTTGGAATGTGCTTATCTGCGACTTCGACTATTGTTTTCTTCATCCTCTCCCATAGGTTGTTCGAATCCTCTTCCTCTTCTATCTCATCTCTCTCTAGTACTTCAAACCGATTCTTTATTTCCATCCTGTATTCCAGTGTGATACCCTTGCAGTCGTATCTGATCAATCGATCTCCTTTCTTTATCTTTTTCAATTTCGTTCTCAGTGTTGCTACCAATAGCTCATGGTCAGTTCCACAGTCCGCTCCTGGCCTTGTTCTCACATCTCTTATTGTGCTTTTCCATCTTTTGTTTATCAGTATGTAGTCAATCTGGTTTCTATGCTTCCCATTCGGTGACGTCCATGTGTACAGTCTTCTCTTAGGCTGTTCGAACCAAGTGTTCATAATTCCTAAGCCATTCCCTTTGCAAAACTCAACAAGTCTTTCTCCTGCTTCATTCTGTTCACCCAGGCCATGACTACCTAATGTGTCTCCATCGCCTCCGGTGCATTGACCCACCTTCGCATTGAAGTCACCTATGATCACTAGTACGTCGCCCTTCGGAGTTCTGTCCACTGTACTTTGCAGGCTGGTGTAAAAACCCTCGTGTTCCTCTTCTAACGATATCGATGTTGGAGCATATACCTGTATAATGGTTATGTTGACCTTTCTTCCTCTGAATCTTACACTCAAAATTCTATCACTCACTGTATCATATCCCATTATCGCATTTGCGCTTGACTTGTCACACATGATTGCAACTCCATTTTTTCCTCTCTCTTTTTGTCCTGACATTATTATCCTGTATCCATTCCAACTGAAATGTCCTTGTCCCTTCCACCTTGTCTCACTTAATCCTAGGATTGCTATGTCTAATTTCTTCATCTCTCCCTGTATCACGTCCATCTTTCCGCTCTGCATACTTCGCACGTTCCATGTGCCCAACTTCATCTTCTGCTTACAGCTCAGGTTGAGTCTTTCCCCTCCGAATCGATCCACCTCTAGACGTCCTTTCGGCTTTAGTCCTGTTGCTTCATTAGATCGAGGGGCCCTTGACTCTCCGTCTTGCTCTTCCCCAGTAGCTTCTAAGTCACGCTCCGGCCTGGGAGTCCCACCATTCGCAACTATCACCGTTTTTGGCTTAGTGTGTTTCATGACGATTTTCTTGGCAAGTTAACAGGGGTGGTTTGCCATTGCCTTCCCGGCATATGATAGTAAGTATTAACTTGGTTTTATTTCTTAAATCTCTTAAGTCATATATTTTAAATCTCCTAAGTCTGGTTTCTTTTTCATCTATTATAGTGAACAAATAAACTGTGTAAATTCTCATGTTGTACCTCTTGTGTGTTTATTGGTATGTGTGTATATTTAAAAACAAAGCTATTTACATTGCTTCAGATATATGTGATGAGATATGCAAAGTTATTTACATTGTTTTGTTTGTATTTCTTTAGAAAAATGAAATAAACATTTCTATTTTATGAGAAAAACTTTACTTGCTGTGTGTGTTTATATTTTATGAGAAAAACAAAACAGTTGACATTGTTTTGTTTATATTTGGTTAGAAAAACAAAGTTATTTATATTATTTTGTTTATTTTTTCTTATTAAACTGAAACAAACATTTCTCTATATTTTGTGAGAAATAAAAAGCAATTTACGTTGCTTTTTTATTTTATAAGTAAAAAACTATTTACATTACTCTGTTTATTTTGTAAAAATGCAGAAAAATTGCATTGCTGTTTTCTCATTTTATGAGAAAACAAAAATTGTTACTCTTTTTATTTATTGTGAGAAAGTACTGTGAATCATTGTATTGTTTTTGTTGCATTGTTTTCTGTTGCATTATTTTCTTTTGCAGTTCTCTTTCTCCTCTTCCTGCTGCTCTTTGCTCGTGCCATCTACTACTTTACCATTCGAGTGAGCCACATCGAGGGTCCACCGAACGCCTAAGACAGATCATGATCAAGCAGCTATGATCCACTGCCGATCATCACAACTGCACCAAGAGCACAATGATCGTATGACAGATCGACAGATGAACGATCAAAGCGGAAAACACAATCTCAAAAAGTATTGATCGAACTTAACCCATTACATCCGAACTATACTGGATGGCGAAGGGTTAATTTTCGCCTTTATGTTATGATTTCTGTGTTACAGTTTAGTCAAAGTATGCATTGTACAGTTACGAAATAAAAAAAGTTCTGTTGAAGACGAGCTCGTTATTGTCACGTGCATAATATATATGTATTTATATATATTCACCAATGCATATATATTATGTATGTTGAGATATATTTATATATACATGTGTGTTTTTGTATATGTGTACATATGTAATGTCTAAAATTATATGACTAGAAAGTGGAGGTGGTGGATTGGGTGTAAGTGGGACAAAATTAGTTATGCATCCAATCCCAGTTGTCCATCTGAGCTGTGACCTAAATTGTCGTTCATGACATAAGTCTGCCTAATACTGTGTTTTCTATCTCTCTCTGCCTGTATCTCTACCTGTCTGTCTGTCTCTCTCTCTCTCAATTTCAAACATGTAAAATATTTGGTTATATATATATATATCCTGGTATATGTGTGCATGTGTGTAAATCATATAGTCTTAAACTCCTTGTTCGTAAATCTTAGTAAAGGTATGTACATGTAACAGCAAAAGTTATTTTCCAGCTGTTAGTGATAATGCTACTGATATCGTATTAGTTGTATTGTTGACAGATTCTAGTAGTTAAATTGCTGTTTATGGTCTCTCTCTAAAACTACAGTATTGTGCTCTTGTGCATCAGAATTTACTGTAGTAATGCTTCAGCTTTTCATGTGTATGTTACAAAATACGATTTTATCTCGTGATGAGATGTCTGTAGATGTGAATGAATGGATCAACATATAGTGAGGTTCTGTTACAGTGAAGTCATTTTCCACAGTTGAACCACAGTCGGATCCATGTACTGGACTGTGCTATATCAGAATTTTTGTTATAATTAAGTGTGTTATGAGGAGGTACGGTACTTTAACAGTACTGTATAAATGTCTACTTGCATTTCATTGTACCTTACATTACACTGTTACTTAATCTTGTTTTAATGCTTTTGCAAAGCTATTGCTCGTCATAACAGGCAAAGTACTACTTGTTTTCTTTTGCGTAATTTGTTGATGCTTTTTGCATTGGACTCTGGTACGAGAGAAGTTGCCAATTCATGCCGTTGCTAATTGATGGCCAGTGCTGAATAGTAATTACTGTGTAATTATTCGTTTCGTGTAACCTGCGTAATTTTATGTAAATGTTACTGGTTGCCCATGGGCATGCATGCCAACTACATATTAATAAGCTTAAAACAGATGATAGAGAGAGGCAGGGAAGAAAAGTAAAAGGGAGGATAGGGGAAGAGTGAGGGGACAGGGAATCTACAGAGGGAATTTTTTACCAGAGGGGACATGTTGCCAAACTAGAGTGCCCTATTGGGATAGGTTAGTAAAATATCTAAAAGATTATGGGTTTCATTTTTCAGCTGTGCTTGGTTCAAGGCACAATGTTGAACCAATTGCCATGGTTTATTGATTCATGGCTCAGTGTTGAACCAATGGCCATGGTTTGTTGGTTCATGGCGCAATGTTGAACCATTGGCTATGGTTTGTTGGTTCATGGCACAGTGTTGAACCAATGGCCATGGTTTTTTGGTTCAAGGAACAATGTTGAACCAATGGCAATGGTTTGTAAGGCTAGAAGATAAACAATATTCTTAGGTTTGATTATTGTTGTCTTGTTTGTGCCTCAGCCCAATGATCCTTTGACCGCAGGTCCAAGCGTCTGAGGACTAATTTTGTTAGATGTGCACATGATTCAACGACTGATTATCTTACTTTAACAATGGAATTTTTCCCAAGAAGGGACATGTTGCCGAACTTGGGGGCCCTGTACCATTGTCTGCCCTGTGCTGTGCAGCCAAGTTTTACGGTACACTATATTACAATTTGAATGCTTCTGCTTCGAATTTGCTAAACAATTGCTTTTGTATATCAGCCATTCTATATCATTTGCCTGACTGTTTCTCAGGATGTTATTCAATTTATTGTTAATTATACGCTTATGAAACTACTGTTATCGTTTGCTGCATTTGTTTCTGGAGTGAGACTTTCAGAATCCTGTTGTCGTTGTCTACTGTAGAATCTTAAAAGTCTTGTTCTGTATTAGAATCTTTCTATGTTGTTACACTCTGTTCTGCTGTAGAATATTTGAAATACTTCTGCAGTCTGTTCTGTCGTAGAATCTTAAAAAACTCACTAGCTTTGTGCCAAAGTTTGATAACCTATGTTTATCCGTTGCTCAACCTCTTCTTCTTTCAAGAAACGCCTCAAAACTCACTATTTCTCATTGGCCCTCAAACATCTGGATATCTAACTGCTCTTCACCTGGCGACTGACTAACCGTGCCTCAGATTCGCATTTCTGTGTGACTTTGTGCGTGTTAAAAATGTTTGTAATAATAATACCGGTAATAATAATAATAATAAAGTAGAATGATGCGCTGAAGGTTTGCTTCGTGATGTTAGTTACTTATGGGGCTTCTGGATTCTGTTAGAATACAGAAGTTTTAGTGCTTTTGAGATTCCTAGAAGGCTAAATAAATAGCCTGACACATTCCTGCATAGTACGGACATGTGTATGTGGATACGTACGAGCGTTAAGTTCACATTCTGTTTCCTCTGGTGCATACTGTGAATACATAATAGCCTTTGGTTAGACTTATTGGTTAGACTCCTAGACTTTGGTTTCCTTTGCAGAATCACATTCTGACGAAACCAGACCTCTTGGAATCTTTAGACTTTTTCACAGATGCAGTTGTGTGTACCGAATACCAACTTCTTCTGTGTGATATTGTTACTGTAATGTGACATTTATAAAGCACAACTTCAAAAAAAGAATTCGTCAATGGCGCTTCTGACCCAAACCAGTGAAATTACTGTCAGGCACTAGCAAAACTCTGAAAGGAACAAACCAAGGAGTTCAAGCTGCAGATATGGTTTTGTACAGTCAAGTTGAGATTGCCTAGCATGAGTGAAGTTTAATGTGGCACTATATAAATTTGCGATTACAATTACATATATTCAGCAAAATAATTATAGAATATGAATTCACAATGGCATGTAAAATCTGAGTGTTGGCTAAAACTTTCAACAACTTGTTTTATGTTTCATAGCAATTTCAACCTGTTGATTATAGTAGTTTTAAGAGATTTCTTTACGAACAAATCTTGCCATGTTGCTTTTCTCAGCAGATTTGGTTTGGCAGCTTTCACCTGGATTTATTTCAAATTGAATATCGTTTTTTTTGTTTTGAATTGTCCATTTTTGATTTTGTCATTGTTTGCAGTAATATTATTTTTTTCTCCTTTGCTAAGATTAGCATTTGAGAATATTTCTGATTATTCCTTGAGATTTGCAATTTGTTTTTTTCATCACTGCAGTCTTGTTTTCCTTCTGATCACATTTCTTATGCTAAATCACATTCACACAGTCACAATTTAAACTTCCTACTGTTTTCCATATGCGCACCAATTCACATTTACAGTCACAATTTAAACCTAATGTTATCAGTGTTCACACTTGCTCACGTTCTCAGATAGTCACAGTTTTAACTGCTGTTGTGGTTTATTCTGAGATTTGCAAACTGGAACGTGTTGTTGCTGTGCGCTTGGGAATTTGTCTAATTCAGTATTGTCTTGTAAGCCCAATGTCAATTGCATTGTTGGGGTAATGTATGTTTTACATTTGGGATTGTATATGATAAATCAAAATTTCCAGACATAGTTTTTTTAATTAATTTGTGAGTGAATGCTTCTTTGCTCAAATAGAGCATGAAATGGTTAAATTGAGGCATCTGTTGTTGTGAAGCGATTTTTATTGAATTAGAAGAAAGAGAGAAAATATGGCTCGTGATAGAACTCTAGAACTGGATGGCAGAGCGAACTATAAAACTGTAAAATAGTTATTAATAGTAAAACCTACTATTAATAAGGTATTATTATTATTGTTTATTATTGTTATTGTTTATTGTTATTGTTATTAAGTATTTTTAATATTTATTAATAATTATTGTTACTATTGGTTTTTATTTTTATTAATTATTATTGTTATTGATTATTGTTATTATAAATTATTTCTATTACCCAAGGGCTGTTTAAATAAATTCGCGGATTAAAAGTAGTCTCATATGGTGAAAGTCGTGAAGTATAGGAAGGTTGTTTGAGGCAAGTTTTAGATCGGCAGATTTGAAATATGGAATAAGATTTGATCAGTCTTTGATTGTTCTTTTTATTTTTAATATCATTGTACTTGATTTATCATTGCACTGTTGCTATTACTGTTACTACTAATACTACCATTAGTAGTGCTGCCACTACTACTGTTATTGCTACTACTGCTACTTCTACTATCTATTATTATTTTATTATTATTTTATTGTCTGAAGCGTCATCTCAGCAGAACTCAGAGAGTGGTGGCAATGTCCTGGAGAGGCAGATGGCGTTCCCTGTTAAAGAGCCACCAATATCCAGTGGAATAAGCACAAGGTCTCCAGTGGGTCATGGGTTGCCTCCGTTATTATTATTATTACTTTATTATTATTTCTATTATCACTGCTATCATTATTACCACCTTGATAGAATATGTATGTCTGAATCATTGTTGTACATATAATTATTATTATTGTTATAGTAAGTGTTATAATCTGATTTGTAGTTTCTGCATAAAGACTGTGTTTATTGGTTTCCTTTAACATACAACTCTTTATAGACTGTGTATAGGCCTACACACGTACGACTTGTGTGCAAAGCTATTCACGTGGTGTACAGTGATGCTTGGTGTACACTCCTCGTGTTTCTTCATATTACCGGTAGATGTACTGGCTTCCTTAATGTACAAAGTTGCAGTTAAATTGCTCTACTTAGGATGTTTGGCTTCAAAGTGATTGACAACAAGAACACTAACACAGTACAATACCAGACTTGTTTCTATAAGTCTTGACTATATATATTATATTGGTGTATATTAGTGCATTTGAGGGGTTTGCCACGTACATGACCAGCTATATATATATATATATATATATATATATATATATATATATATATATATATATATATACATCGATGCAGTGGCGTCATTAGGGGGGTGTGAGGAGTGCGGCCGCACCGGGCGACACCTTCAGAGGGGGTAACACCAAAATGATAAAATGACTGTCTTTAGAACAAATTTTTTTGCAGAGTTTCAGCA
Source organism: Allolobophora icterica (assembly GCA_963556255.1). Lineage (NCBI taxonomy): Eukaryota > Metazoa > Annelida > Clitellata > Crassiclitellata > Lumbricidae > Allolobophora > Allolobophora icterica. The sequence continues at coordinate 65,062,765 of OY744608.1, forward strand.
GAAATTTATTATTTTTAAATTAACACAGATAACAATAAAAACATTTTTCTGAAGTCCATGGGGTTACACCATGACTTACCGCACTGGGCGACACCAGCCCTAGTGACGCCACTGCATCGATGATAGAGATTTAGAAGGTGCTATTTAAATGTCGAGGTACTTGCAGTGGCGTAGCTAGACTTGTATTCAAGAGGAGGAAACTCCGGGAGACACCCAGGTGTAGTGGGGTTTGGGGAGGAGTGCGGGGGTATAACCCACGGAAAATTTTGTTCAACTGCTCTACTATAACCGTGTTCAAAGGTTTTCGGTTGAATAAAAAGCCAAATGAATTCTATGTCCAGATCCATCCCACTTCTTAAGCACTCTGCAGATTTACTTGTCTCTGGAGCAGCGGTTCTCAACCTGTGGTCCGCTAGATAGCAGGAAACTAGATAGCAGAAAACTAATAATACACGGATTTATGGCAAAAAATTTCTTTTGTATTAATTTGGTTTTTGGCACAATTTTTAGTGGTGGTCCGCGACCGAGACACAACATTTTAAAGTTTTCCTTGAATCTCAAAAGGTTGAGAACCGCTGCTCTAGAGTACGGGCGATGGGGTCCGGGGTCGAAGCCCCGGAACTTCGGGAAGCTTTCACATTTTGATCACTGTTATTAATACAATCAAGTTTCACAGACCATAATTGGCAAAATCCTTGTCATGGGTCAATCAAAGTTCCAGTATCAAAAAGCAAGAGGAGACAACTGCCTCCTCTTGCCTCATACTGGCTACGCCTATTGGGACACGCATGCATATAATTATAGAGGTGCTAGAGAAGTGATTGTCGTAGTGAGCTGTAGCTTAGGTAATGGTGGGGGGTGGGGTGGTGGAAGGGGGAGACTGATCCCTGTTAAATATAGATCTGTCGTTGATCAAGTTCCTGCAAGTCATCGTGGGCTCGGTACCAGAGTGCAGGATATCTGGACATCGACCTTTGGACAACGCTTCCGATACGAAGCAGCGCTCGTCAATAAGCTTGTGCTCTGCGCTTAGCTTTAGGGTAGCGCTTTAGAAATTTGGAGTGTACGATTACGATTACCAGGGTTCGCCTTGTAACGTGGAGTACGCTTTCGAGCCTCCCCCGGGGATGGTTGCTGTGTAGGGACGTTGAAGAAGTCCTTCACTCACAACTGTTCAGCGCCATTGAATGATGCTTGGTCACTAGATAGTGGCGCTTTATACAGTCTTGTTGTCAAGACCTTAAACCTCAAGACCAAGACCAAGACCTTGAACCTCAAGACCAAGACCAAGACCTTGAACCTCAAGACCAAGACCAAGACCTTGAACCTCAAGACCAAGACCTTGAACCTCAAGACCAAGACCAAGACCCAAAAAAATCAAAGTCGTATCCAGACTTCTATTCCTTACTAAAAAATTGTCCAGTCGGACTAGGCCTACTCGTTATTTTAATGAAAACATGAGTTTTTTCTTTTTTTTCAAGCAAAACAACTCTAAATGGAGACTGCAGAGAATTCCGAATTCGTATTTACAAAAGTCCTTCATGCGAAATGTTATTCCAAATGCCTGTTGAATTTTATAAAAACCAATTTGCTCAGAATTTTCTGACCAAGACGTGACCTGTGGAGCCTCATAAAAATTCTGCCATGTGAAAAACACGGTTTACAAGTGCTGAAATCGCTAGCACACACAGCAGCTTTTCAAGAACCGGATGTAAATGTACAAATTAATCGTGAGTCTATTTTGAAATCATTCCATGGAAAAAACCGGAAGTCAATATAATTGTCCAAAACAACAGTGAAGCTTCATTCACACCGTGTAAATACTAAAGCAATAACTGTATGATTAATTATTGGATAAATTTTTAAAATTCTTGCCGTTTGTTAAAATTAATGACTGTTCATATTGACAAAAGTCTTGGTCTTGGTCTTGCAAAACCAAGACCAAGACCTTGAACCTCAAGACCAAGACCAAGACCAAGACCTTGAACCTCAAGACCAAGACCAAGACCTTGAACCTCAAGACCAAGACCAAGACCAAGACTTCTAAAAACGAACTCGAGTGCACTCGAGACCAAGACCTTGGTCTCGAGGACAACAAGACTGGCTTTATAAGCTTAAATGCATTATAATTATAATCGTTAAAACAACAACGGAACAAGTAGTTAGTTTTTCTCGTACAATTCACGATTTATAACGGAGCAGTTGAAAGACACATTATCAGGTTTTAAACATCAAAAACAACCATCGGTAGTACTCGTTAAAAACTCTAAGTTTCATGCAAATTATTACTTAAAAGATCGGCAGTCTTGACACACCTCTTTTAAGGCTGAACCTAACCCTATAAATAAGAAAAGCCCCATACGTTAAATTACTGTTTCCATTTTACTTCGGTGAGGTCGACGTGAACGGTTATAAACAATGTTACAACAATGTTATAAAAATTATTACATGCAGTGGCAACTACATTGAGCTAGCTTTAACAGGCAGCCATTGGTATGAAGTGCAGCGACTTTATTTTCTTAGCCTCGGCATAAGAGGGCGCGTAGCACTTCATCTCTCTTGCCGAGTGACCTCCCCGTCGACGGTTTAATCAGTGTACTCATTTTAGCTGATTATTCTTGCGGGCGCAAGATGAACAGAATTCTCGAAACATCTTTCTGCCTGATGGGGATTTGAACTCACGACCTCGGTGCCATAGTCCGGCACACTACCCAACAGACCATTGCTCGCCAAACCCAATATTACTCAACCGGGGCATAATCCGACAGACACCTGTTGACTGTAACTCGACACTGAATTTATAGAGCACCTTTTCAGGTACACCGGAAATTCGTTAACAGGAATCAACCAAGAGCCGCCTTATCGAGAGGTCGTATCATAACGAATTTCGTTTCTATAACATGGCATAACACAACAACATATGTAACAAGGGTTTTTAGTGGTCCAGAAGACGTGAAATCTGTGTTAGAACCACTGAAAATGTTCGGTGGGTAATCGAGTGTAGGTAGCATGGCTGAACTAATTTTGAGAGTCGTGTCCTCAAACGCGTTATATCAGAATCCGTGTAATAGCGAGGCGTGTCGTAACGATGATCCGTTGTAGGTGTCGAAATCACTTGTAAAAGTTTATGAGGAGCAACGATATCTTGTCGAACTGTGTCCACGATAGTATCTCATCTTTGACCATTTATATAATGCCTTTGTTTTCAATTATCTCCACTGCGTAGGTTGTCTTTTTCAGTTCTTTTGGGTTAGTAGGCCCTACTTTTACATATGCATGGTTAGGAAATAGCTACTTCGGTAGCAGCGCACGTCACAGCCAAAGAAATCTCCTGCTCGCTCCACTGCAGCCCTCTTTAATTCGGCAAGCTTCCCAACAGTGTACAGCCCATGTACTCATCTGGATCGGATTTAAATATCAAAATCTCTCATACGTGGAGCAAACACCGTCTTCGCTCTCAGCCTCGGCAGTTCTCGGTCCGTTCAACAAGTACGTATGCATACTTTCATTGTCAGTTCAGTTCAGCCCAGCTGAGGACGCGAATACAAAAGAAGCAGGCCCTATACTTAGGCATACTCTTACAGCCGGTTCAGTACACTGCAGGACGAGAGAACTGTCACCGCGAGTACTTACGAAGTACATACGCATACTCTTTCAGCCGTTTCAACTCAGTAGAGGGAGCGAGTACTTAAGACAAGCGTACGCGAACTCTTGCACTTTCAACAAGTTCAGCTCACTAGATGGTGCGAGTAGAACCAAATTTCTGATTGTCAGCGTTGGCGAGGATTTGAACCGCTAACCGAAGGCCACTCAACCATTACACCAGGTCCTCGTTATCGCGCGGCGTAAACGGCAAAATAGATGATGACTGCCAGTCCAGCGGCAACCAGTAGTGAAACCACGACGAGCACTCCTATCACCAACTTCCGGTGCCTGGCGCACCAGCGATCCGACGACTTCCGGAAGATGATTGGGTCGATGCCACTTCCGCTGTCCGGTATCCCGTCATCCTCTTCGTCCATCTCCAACGTCATTTCCTCCACAGGCATTGGCAGAAGATCTACAGGACAGCAAGAACAACACAAAACTACTAGTACTCACTAGCACTTCCTAGTACTTACTTCTAGTACTTACCAGTACTAGAACATACTACTAGTACCTACAAATACTTACTAGTACTTAGCAGGACTTACTACTATTGGTACTCACTAGTATTTATTATGACTTTACTACTAGTACTTACTAGGACTTCCGAGGACTTTCTACTAGTACTCACTAGCACTTCCTATAGGACTTCTAGCACTTAAACCAGTACTTACCAGTACCAGAATATGCTGCTAGTACCTACAAATACCTACTAGTAATTACTAGTACTTACTACTATAATCCTTACTAGTACTTACTTTATTTCTTATAACTAGTACTTGTTAGTACTTCCTAGAACTTTTAACTGGTACTCATTAGTACTTCCTAGGACTTTCTACTAGTACTTGCTAGTATTTGGTACTAGTTGCACTTGCTGGGGTTACGTTTACAGAAGCGTTTAGCTTCGAACCAAACGTATCCAGAATATGTTGTAAGGCTATACGGTCATTATAAGCCCTGCGCATCCTTGTCGCGCATGGCTTGTCTGGTCCGCAGTTCTATCTCGTGGTCCGCGCAACCACGGTGGCCCGGTTACCATATGCGGGGGTATGCGGGATAACAGGATAGGAGCCGACACCAGTCAGTAATGAGCAGGTTGATCCGTCACCGGTGTATCCCTGACAAACATCCAACCTTTGAGCGACTTTGCTGGGAGTCTGACAATAACCTTTTCTTGCGGTCTTAAAAACCCGGGTCACGTCCTGCATAAATTACTACCACCCAAAAATACCCAACTATGCAGCTTGCTACCGCCAGCGCATGATCGCTCATTACCGCATGCTGATAATATAATTACAATGTAGGCACTGATTAATGATGCATGTACAATGTACGCCCGAGTGCGGATGTCCAACTGGTATAATAAAGAATATATACTTACTCATTACTTACTTCCTGTGACAAACTACAAGTACTTAAAGTTAGGGACTCGTTTATTTCAGTTTGGCTACTCGCCGTAACCCGATTTTTGGTGTCTCAGACCTATTTGGACTTCCGATGGGGGGGGGGGGATTAGCATTTTCCAATAAAGGTTCACTCTACTGCATTTTGATAACAATAAGGGCGCTATAGAAGTAAATAGATTAGATATAAGATTTATTAGATTGGCTCACATTGGATTAGCTTACAATAGATTGGGATTGGATGAGATTAATTTTAATTGGATTGGATTCGAATTGGATTAGATTTGCCAATTCCTTGAGTAAACAACTGCCAATACAATAAACAATACAACTGTATTCGAAAATGCCCTCCTTACAAAGTTCAGAAGTGCACACACGACCATACGACAGAACATCGATGGCGCTGAGCAATTGTGAGTAATGACTTGCCCAAGGTCCCTATACAGTTATAACTGCCTCTGGCGAGGCTCGAACCCGTACTCTCCGCGTTACAGATCGATCGCTCTAACCAATCGGCCACCGCGGCACACAACTGTCGAAGCAGATGGCATAGTTACCATCATATTTTCACCTCTCGGTCGAGGATTCGAAGCTCGATGCGTCGTGTGAGACCCACAAGAAAAGTCGTTTCGGGTTAGGGTTAGGGTCAGGCGTCTCTCGTCATGTGTGTAACTTCGTCACAATATCTTTCAATACTGGGATCGAAGCATGTAAGAACAATTACCTTATAGCTCACCTTACTGTATCTTACCATACCTCATCTTACCGGATTGACTTACCTTTCCTTACTTTATCTTACCATACCTCATCTTACCCAATTACCTTACCTTGCATACCTTTCCTTATATTGTATACATCACCATACTTTATCGTACACCGAGGCTTATCTGACCTCGTTGGTCTTACCTTGCCTTAATTAACAGGTGCGAATAGTCACCTACACACCGTCGGTACGTTGCCTAGTCTATTTCGTAGGCCTAATACTAGTTAGGCCTGCATTTAGACCAATTCTTATGAGGCCCTCTCGTTCCATTTCGTTTCACTTGGGCTGATGCGCATAACAGTGGCACATGCCAGACTATAGTCAGTCTGTTATGAATAGCGAAGAGGACAACACATTTAGCTCAAACTATCATTAAGCCACGCTGTGTATAAACGAGAAGTCATCTGCATAACAGCTTGACTTCTATAAACACTCGTCTGCTTTATTGATCTCATAAAAATAAGCTTTTGATGAGAATCTCATTAAAAGTTTATTTATTTTTGCGCTGGTCTAAGTTATACAGTCACCAGAAGCCCAATACTCAAGTGGTTGTTAACGTAAATGTAAAATGTAGGCCTACACGTTCTTCTATAGCGACCGTGTGGCAACGACCCTGCTAAGTGTTCAATGAATAATTATTGATCGGGTGAGATCCTTCACCACCGCTGCCCGTTTGAATATATGCGCCACGCCATCTAAGGCCCCCGTGCACAGACACTGCTAGCAGAGGCGTCTATCCCGCCGTAGTCATTGGGGCAACTTCCCCATCTCCTCTGTCCTGTCCTGTCCTGTCCTGTCCTGTCCTGTCCTGTCCTGTCCTCCCCTTCCCTTCCCCTTCCTTCCCTCCCCCGGCCACTAGGTTGCAAATTCCAAAGCAGTCAATTGAACAATCACTCATTCATAGAATTTTTGTTTACAGTGTTTGAGTGCAATAACTTAAAAACCAACACAGTTACTCGCAACAAACAATTCAACCTTAATCCACTGGCAGTGAGGGCATAGTCCATAGCTATATTCTAACTGAAAAAGTTATAATGGTTCTCTTACAGCAAGTATATAGGCCTACGCCGTAAACAATTTGACTGACAGACGGACCAGATATTATTCAACGAAGAATCATAGAATGAACCAAGTTAATGATGGCATATACACAGACAGATCCTCCCCCATTTCTTGGAAGGAGCATTTGCTCCAAGGTTTCCATGGTGTAGACGCCTCTGACTGCTTGCGATCGTATGGCCCCGACCTTGTTCATTTTTCAATGAATTTGTCTGGTCAGATCCTTCAAGTGAGCTGCCCATTTGAATGGGCGCCTCGCCATCTATGATCTAAGGTTCCCGTGTATGTACCTGCGTGCTGGACTGTGAAACCTATAAAATCTCTGGGTTCTTTCTATGCCCCGCAAGGGTGGAAACATGTTCCGTTACATCTGCTCTATATGCGCCCTCTTGGTAACTCAGCTATGTAATGAGTACGCTGGCCGTACAGCGTCAGTGGAAAGATCAGCCGGCTAGGAAGAGGACTGACCACCAGCTGTCAAATGCCGAGGCTAAGAAAAGGAAGCCGCTAACGCTTCATTCCATGTCTACCTGCCGGGATTATTTCAATAGCTCAATGCTCATCTTCTTCTTCTTCTCTTCCTCATTTCCAATCTCCGCCTCTTCTTCATCCTTCTAACATTCTAAAAAATCCATAGAATTTCGAAGGAAAGACGAAGAGGAGGACGAGAGGGAGAAAGAGGAGGAAGAGGAGGAAGAGGACGAGGAGGAAGAGTTCAAATTGAAGGTTCAAATTCCGCGCAGTTGTTCCGTTTTATTTAAGCCATGGCACCTCTGACTGTGAAATGATCCCTCACCCACTGTACCAGACCCACGAACGTTGCTCGAGGAGCATAATAAGTGAGTGATTACCATGCTTTACCTTCCTTACTTTACCTTGCCTTGGGGAATGTGAACTTGCTGTAGCTCAGTCAAACACTGGAATGGTCTGTTATGACAGACAGACAGACAGACAGACAGACAGACAGACAGACAGACAGACAGACAGACAGACAGACAGACAGACAGACAGACAGACAGACAGACAGACAGACAGACAGACAGACAGACAGACAGACAGACAGACAGACAGACAGACAGACAGACAGACAGACAGAACCAGCTTAGGCCTACCTTGTGATATATTATCCGGTGCTATTGTCCTTTCCTCCTGTGGCTGGAGAATGTCGTCGTCGATGAAATTCCCATCATACAACTCAGTCATCGGCTTCTGCTTCACATAAACGACCGCCAACGGACTACTTCCGCCCGGCCGAACCGGACCGGAAGTCCTCGGCGACGACGCCGACCCCCGACCGGAAGTGAACTCAACGTCATCAGCCGCCGCCTGTCCCTCCCTCACTTCCGCCTCGGGTCGCGTGATCTGGACAAAATCCTCATCGACGGAAGCGGTTTCCACTTCCGGTTTTCCTCCAGCATCACTCCGCGAGTCGGCGCTCTGGAAGTCGTCATCGGACAAGTCAAAATCGAGCGACCGCGAGTTTCGTAGACTTCCGTCCCCCCCGAAAAAGTTATCGTTGAAGTCGAGGCGCCCCTCAACGGCAGGAACCCCTTCCGCACCCGTCGAGGCCAGTTCCGTCTCGGCGAGGATGTTGGCCACCCGGTTGCGAATGTTATCTTCGTCATTTCCGGGTTCTTCGACTGACCCAGAATCCTCTTCGTCGTACGTCAGAGCGTAGTAGTACGATTTGTTTTGACCGCTCGACTTCTTCTTCCGGGGGCCATGTTGTCCGTCACCCATTCTGTCCAGTTCACTTCCGGTGGCGCGATCGGACTCAACAAACGCGGCGGAAGTGGCAAAGAAGTCGCTAGAATGTCGATTGGAAGTGAATGAAAGGTCACCGGAAGTAGATGAGATCGAACCGGAAATGGGTGTTTCTAAAGGGAAAGTTGCGGATCGGTGCGGCCAAAGAACAGACGACTTGAGGGTTCTCAGACTGTCCGCAAGCCACTCTTCAAACTGAAAATCAAATGACATAATATCAGTTTGGACACAGAGGTAACCTATTGCCAAAAACCCCAACTGCATATCCGCTCTAACACGAAAATCACCCAATTTGTCTATGACAACGTTAGACCTGCAATAAGACCCCCTAGACCTACACAGGTCCAACACAAAGTTCACATATCGACCCTTCGACCCCACTCCCTCTAATATCAAGGACTTTATCGTGAGCTATACACTATCAATGATACCGTCACAACACAGGTAGTGTGGCATGCTTTTCTCCAATATGATTACTCCGAGCAAGCTCCGAGTGGCTCAAACACATCGCCTCGTGCTCCTGAGGAGCATACAATATCCCACAGACACCCAACAATGACAGGGCTCATTATTAATCACATCTGTTAATTAGAGAGATCTAGTGAAATTATTCACTTACAGTTAAAATTAAGCGTACAACGTCTGGTCGTATACCTAGCTACGACGCGTACAACATCGTACAAAATTGTACGTCGCTACAGAGTAGGCCTAACTGTCCTGATAAAGGCAAATCATAGATAAGGCTATCTGGCTAAATCAGGCCTCACGTGCGCGAGCAGGACTCATGCCCAGCAGGACTCATGCCCAGTAGCAGAGACCACCAGTTCACAACATCACCCTATCCGCCAGCTTAGCCTTACAAATCGAACTTTTCCTGCCGATGACCTCCTCTACCAAGACGCCCACTTACCTTAACAACTTTCGGCAATCACGCAGCTCACAGTTGACCCATGGCCGTACCACTTGATAGGCTCGGCCAGGTAGAGCCCGGCCAGGTAGGACTCTCGCACCTGCAGTTCCTCGTGAGTCACGTGGGCAAAGCCCAGCGAAGAAAGACAACGAGCAGGCACTTGGGGGAAAATTTGGGCCTGTGACCGTAAAAGTCCGCCTTTCCCCGGCGTATGACAGACATGACACTCTGCGCAGAGTGCTGTTTGCCTCCGTTTGACCTCCTATTAGCAGCCCGCGGCCCGAAAATTAATTTCGCCCGGATTATGGACGATCGCACTGGATGTAGTAATGTTGCCGATGACACGGTTTCACTTGGTGTGGTTAAGGTTTCGCTCGACACAACATAGATACAGCGTATATCAATGCTAACAGGAATATATTGATCCTTCCACAGTTTGCAAGCGCCTGAAGTCTAGTATTCGACAGTAATTTCGTTGGTTGGGGTCGGGCGCGCCGCTAATGAGTTTTTCTTGAAGTGGCGCTTTATAAATTGTATTGTATTGCATTGTATCTAAACATTTATAAAGCGCCTCTCGCAGAATAACTATTCAGAGGCGCTCTCAGCACAGAAGATTACATTTACAATTACACTGCTGTTGGATCGGCAGGGCCCTAAATGGTCGCGAGCATTATCTTATTGAACTAAAACTTCTCAGATTGTAGCCTAATGCATTTGGCTGCTGATATAACTACATTTAGGAATCTCTCAAGAGTACTCAACATGATACAGTAGTCTAACAGATCCAGAGGTGAGTCGTGTTAAGATGGGCTTGAAAATGTCTTCATCGGTCTGTGGTGAAACAGTTCGTATGCTCAATGGTAGATTGTTCCAGGAGGAGGATCCAATGCACGAGAAGGCACGGTGCCCGCGTCGTCGTACGAAAGCGCGGGACCAACAAGTCTCCAAGGGCCTTCGAACGCAAGAGCCGTCGACTAGGCTGACTGGAACGAGGAACGCAGAGCTCCCTGGTATAATCTGGTACCGCATATAAATACACACCGGGTCTATTGTCCCGGTAATCTCCAGGATCAGAGGTGCGCCACACATGGAGGGTACACGGCAATGCCAGGACAGTTAACGACAATATTAATTTATATATTCACTCTCGGAGTCACTGGATTCCATTTTATTCGATCGTGGTTTCACTGTGTTAGGTCGGGAGCGCCTCTGATAAATCTCCCTCCAAGTGGCGCTATATGAATTTGCAATTAACATTACCATTAAAAGCGGTTAGTGGTACCTGTTTCGAGGGTTGAATGACATCTCGTCTATTGGCTCCTACCTGGGTCGTTGACGTCGAACTTACCGTAGGCCTACATAGGTAATTCCTTGTTCAGTAGGCCCCTATAAGTCCTATATTTGACATGTTAATTAAATGTAAATCTCCGAAATATCTCAGTGCCACGCCAATGCCACGTCAGGGAGACCATGCAATTTAATCGCCGGCGCTATATAGAATCAAGTCCGCTATAGCTATAGGTTGTCTTGGTCCGTTGCGGCATCAGGTCACAATCCGGGGAGGGTTAAACCGAGGCGACAGGCTCTACTATCTAACCACTTAAAAATAAAGTCTCACCTCTTCCAGAATTCCTACCCGCACTCATCTGAACCTCCCTTGCCTTTCAGTTCTTCTTGGTCTAAACGACATCCGCCTTTTAGCAGCTGCAGCTCTGCCTCCTCTCTTTGGACTCCATGCCAACCGGACTTGGATCTCCATTTGACTATACTCTCTGGAGAAACCCCTCTGATTCGACGCAGCGCTTGTGAATAAGCCCTGTGCGTCGTGTTAAGGAGGAGGAGGAGGACGAGGAGGAGGAGGACGAGGAGGAGGACGAGGAGGAGGAGGAGTGGTGCGTTAGAAATAGGAGGTTTACGATTACGATAACGGTTATAGAAGATTTCGGTTTTCAGTCGGGAGAGTGGAAAACTGCAGGAGAGAAGAAGGCAGGCGGAGAAGAGGTGAGATTTATTTAGGAGAGCGTAGGGATTATAGTTGCGGAAATGGATCCAAGCAACTTAGCCATCAAAGGCCACTGGCGTCGATTGCAGAAATGTAATTGTGATGGATTTACGCGGCTGAGGAATATACAACGCCGTTGCTGCTAAGGCCGTTGGAGTCGCCTTATCTTATCTTAGGCCTAATTGTTGTGTACCTAAGCATCCTTGCTTTTTTAGAACTTAAGATTTAGGTATCTATAGGGCGCATCTGCATCTGCAGAACCTCTCAAAGCCTAAGTAACGCACTCCTAAGCGTCACGATCACGATTGGGATACATCATCATATTATATCTGCAACATATTCGCATTTCTGTGTTACTTTGCTCGCGTTAAAAATGTTTGTAA
>OY744608.1:65079693-65084693 GCA_963556255.1 Allolobophora icterica
GACACCACCGTCACAATTCAAAGTAACGCCTATAAGTCTATATATATAACTGGTAACAGCATTCCACTGCCTTCTTGGGTGATGTCCTGCTTAAGATTTGGTACACGAAATTTTCACAAGGTCGTGTCACCGTGACACAGGGACTAAAATAGTATGCTTTTTGACACACAGTGTGCAGTTGACATTGGCTGGTGTGCAGTTGATTTGCCTGGGAGTGTGCAGTGTGTAGTGTAAATTTTTTAAGGGATTAACTCAAGCAGGGGCGTCTACACCGTAGAAACCTTGGAGCAAATGCTCCATCCAAGAAACAGGGGGGATTCTGTGAGTGTATGTGCCATCATTTACAGGGGGGGGAGAAGGAGGAAGAGGAGTGGAGGGAGGGGAAGTTGCTCCAATTACTTAGGGTGAGGGGATAGACGCCCCTGAACTCAAGTATAACTACACACGATTTCATTCTAGGCCCTAATAAGCCCTAAGACCTGAAATTTCAATTAGGGGTCTACCAATTCAAGTACAGTTTGACTGTTTGAGGAAAGCGAGCAGTAGACATTTCTGAGTATTTTAGACACTAGGCCTACTTTACTACATAGTTTTTTGCGATCATTCGAGGAGAAATGGCCGTGATTGTTGACAATTCAGATAATGTCCATATAGGCCTATGTGTCAGAATTTTGCCCATGATAATCCGTAGGCCATAATGATGGACAATGGATTTATAGACCTAGGGCTACTTATTAGCCTACATCAATCAATGACAATTTTTGCCAATTACTGCTAATTAGCGCTTTTATGAGGTACGGAAAGGCGCTATAGACCCAGTAAGTGTCCAAATACATATACATTGCATATACATACATACATGCAAACATACATAGATACATCATACAGAAATACCTACATACGTACGTACATACTTACATACATACAATCGGAATATGATGTAGTTTAGTTAGGTTGGTAGCAACTCTAAGTTTTCTTGATTAGGACTCAGGAGCTATATAATTAAGTACAATAATAATTATATGGGATAAATACATCGACATTATATACGATGACTAATAAAGGTCGATGGATAAATACTTTTAAAATAGGAGATAAGTCAATGTATGACGTAAATTAAACTACCTTCGTCATCTCTATTTACAATACAGCGATGTAACAATGACGTAACAGAACTCTCGACGGTTGGAAGGCTTCGCGTAATCGCGTTGGGAGAATTTCAGATTCGTTGAAATTTGAAGTTTTAATTGTCGAATTTAATCTAGAAGAATTGAAAATTTCGAACTCTTAAGTATAAAATATAATTCAGAAGTCTTTCGTCGATCTTCTTGCCGATCTCTGCTCGAAAATCTACAGTGAAAGTAAGATTATACTGTGTTTTAATCAAACGCGGCATACAGGAAATCGACAACAAACAGCGATAACAAACTTTAAACGTTTTAATAACGCAGGATATGTTAGTTCCGTATAAGTAGCTCTGCATGTTAGCACAATATTCTAAAAACAGTGTATTCTACATTATTTTACTATTTATATAATTATTATCTTCTATTTATATTTGAAAATACATGTGAACATGGGCTTATATAATAATGACGGCAGATTCGTAGTTGGCAAGGCCTGCGTCTCAAACAAAGCAGCATACATCCTTATACAATATTAGGATAGCAGGTTATAGGCACAGTATAAATAATTACACAGTACGTCGACTCTCATTGCTGGCTGTTGACTAGTTTTTCTGGTCACGTGATTAAGACGCCATCTTGAAACAGCTTTTGAATTATAGATTTAAGCTGAAATTAACGTTAAAAATAATATTGTTAATTCTAATGAAGTCCTCAATGTTGTTGTAACGTTTAAAAAATATTTTATTTGATGGATTCCGGTGTATCGGCGTGTAGTCCTCAATGTTGTTTTAACGTTTAAAAAATAGTTGATGTGATTGTTTCCGGTGTATCGGCATGGTAAACGGTCTCTTTCAAGATGGCGGTCGGTCACACATTCTGACTGCTGCAGAGGCCGGGAGTCGACGTACTGTGTAATTATTTATACTGTGTAATAGGGTAATTGGGAAACAGTTGGGCAAAATGGGCTACGGTTACGCATAGGGTTAATGATTAGAGTTATGGCAAGGAATGATATCTAGGTTAGGCTAAGGGTTAGTGTTAGTATCAGGCCTAGGCGTAGACTCTGGGGGTAGCCGGGGCACGTGCCCCCCAATAATTGAGGTGGACTGTACACCCAATGCAACAAGTGTAGAATGAATAACCAAATGCCCTCCAATATTTTGGACAAGTTTACGCCAGGGCTAGGTTAGAGGTTACTTATAGAGATTGAGGGTCATGGTTGAGGTAGCCTAAGGGTTAGGACCATTGACGTATATAGGACTAAACGTTCGATAAAGGCAGTGCTAGATTTATGCATAAGTTAAAAAAGCTAGAGCTTAGTGCCTTACAATCCGCGGGAGCCTATAAATTAGAATTTTAAAAGGGGCCATTTAAAATTTTAGTGCGTAAAAATTCCTTCTCGCCTGAGTAAATGCATTCATTTGAAAATAATTTGAATTTTTCACTTTAAATGCCATGCTGTTAGATATTAAAAGTCATATATTATTTTCAGGTTTTGTGAGACCCTCTGATGTAATTTTTTTAAAGAGGCCTCCAAGCCATATGTAGCTTGTGGCCTACCAGGTCTAAATCCGGTACTGGGTAAGGGTTAGATTTATGACTTAAGGTTAGATTAAGGGTTACGATTAGTGCTATAATCAAATCTAACAATTTACACATGCAGCGCTGTTAACGGTATCATAAAGCACATCGGTGGATGATCCCCCCACAAACAAGAGCATAGTCAACATATCATAATCCGATGGAGAGATGTTCAGTTTAAATTCAGCGCTCGTGAATAAGCTGGTGATTTGCGCTTAACTCTAGAGTAGCGCTTTAGAATTTTGAAGTTTACTGTTACGATTACGAATTCAATGGCGACGAGGAAGCAAGTTGACTCGGATAGAGTCTGGTCGATTATATTAGTTCTTGAAACGATTTCCACGGAAGACTTTACAAGTCCAAACTGAACACTGCGCCACCTTGCGTTTGCTGGACAAAACTGTAGGCGACTCACAATTTTCTCTGCATGGCCTTACTCGACTTTTCAAGTCTCCAGAACGTCTCCACAGTCTAATTTACTCCGAAGTTTAGACATACTGAACATATTCAGAAATTCAGAGGTCAAAACCGGAAGTCGAATCGGTTATACTGCATCCCGGACGTGACGTCATTACTCAGGGCGGAAGCGGTCGTTCGTTCGATATAAGATATCCACAGAAATGGGTTATGCGATGTCAGCTAATGTGATGCGCTGTCATTTGAAGAGGTACGATCTTTAATGCGATGTAGATATGCTGTTCCGTGACGCCAAATGTGTTATTCGCTGTGACGGCATTTGCTGTAAAGCTGCGTCGTTCAACGATGGGCAGGTACGTTGTATAAGGCCGTGAAAAGGCAGAGTATGAACTAACGAATGAAGGTATGAACGAATATGAATGACGGAACGAATTAATTAACTAATTAAGTGATTAATGAAGGAACGAATGAATGAACGAACGAAGTTAGCCACGCTTCTTCTCCAGCCGAGAGGGGTAAGATCCTCTTTTCCTTCCTTCCATCCATCCACCTACTCATCCATCCATCCATCCAGCTCGCACCCTCACAACTCCGTTTCTACATCAGACACGTTGAACGTTCCAGTATTGTGACTGTTTCTGCTGTACACCGATCCAAAGCGACTGGACCGGCGACGATAGACGATCCACAAACAGCACAACAACTCCTTTGCAATCTTCCGGAAGTGTGCGTTGATGATACAGTAGAGAACGAAGTTGACGGCAAAGTTGACGGACACGAAACAGTTCGTGAAGGCAATGGCCGACATGTAGGCGTTGTATGACGACGGTTTCGAGGCAAGAACAGTGTCCCGGAAGAAGTTGAGGATCCCAGAAGGTCCGACAAGGACGATGAACATGATGATAAGGGCGATGAGCGTCGGGGTAATTGCATGCCCCGAATCCTTGGGCTTGTTAGCGCGGTAGAGCTTCTGAACACGATATGAGTGGCGCAGGGCGCGGATGAGACAGACATTGCAGACGAGCAGGATGATGAGAGGACTGAAAACAGCCAGGATCGACCACATGAGGCCGTAGTAGAAAACAAACTTCTTGTTCTGGTAGAGCGATCCGGAGTCCTGGTGGTAGAAGTAGCACGGACAGTCGATCCCTTCCGGTGGTCCGATGATGCCCATCTCATCTCCGAAATTCTCGCAAGGGATACGCACCACATAGTAGTGCATGAACCGAGGGATGCTGATGAGGAGAGAGACAGCGAAGACGCAGAAGATGGAGACTCGTGTCGCCCGAAGGTTGATGCAGCCCCTGGCGTGCAGGGGGCGGCAGACAGCGATATATCGACCGAGAGCCATGATGACCGTCAGCCAGGTACTGCTGAACATGAAGACGTTGATCAGACCCTCTTTGTACGTGTGGTAGTAGAGACCGGCCACCCAGTCGTGATGGCTAAAACAATGACGACAGCAACGATTCGAAGATATGATGACGTCTCGACCTGTCAATCTTTAACGTCGTCGCCGTCGCCGTCATTGTAATATCACCTTTATCATCATCATCATCGTCTTCATCATCATCATCACCACCACCACCACTATCATCATAATAATAATGATAATAATAATAATAATCATCATCATCATTACCATAGTCACCATCGTCATCATCATAATCATCTTCTTCATCATCACCTTCTTCATCATCAGCGTCGTCAACATCTTCATTATCTTTAATCAATCAATCGTAATAATCATCGTCATACCATCAGTCAGTTATCATCATCGACATCGTCTTCATCTTCGTCTTCATCTTCATCATCATAATCATCGTCATCTTCATCATCATCATCATCATCATCATCATCATCATTATCATCATC
>OY744608.1:65087193-65128471 GCA_963556255.1 Allolobophora icterica
GATGGACTAAATAGAATGGGACAGAAATGGATAGGATGGTACTGATGGAATAGTATTGGGGATAGGATACCTGGATATAGGACAGGACTTGAAAGATATGTACATTGGGATGGGATAGATAGAAAGTATGAGATAGGAGAGCATAGGGTGGAATTGGATGGGATTGTTATTTTGTATTCACATATAAATCACAGAAGAAACGCAGCTATATAATCTGAAGACTCGTTAATCATCCATGCAAAACCGGCGATTCAGTCAAGCAGAACCGTTGCCATCCTTACATGAACACCATCAAAGCGTGTCACCCTCTATCGACAACAAAGGCAATTCAGCTTCTGGTGTCGGCAGCCATAAACTCTTTCCAGTAATCGGATAGCCCCCGGCTGACTGGATACTGGAAGCTTCGATCCGATACAGAAATGGAGCTAGAGCGAGCCCCACGGGGGGTGGGGAATGTTAATAATAATAGCAGCAGCAGCAGCAGCAGCAGCAGGAGCAGCAGCAGCAGCAGCAGTAGCAGTTGTAGTAGTAATAGTAGTAGTAGTAGTAGTAGTAGTAGTAGTAGTAGTAGTAGTAGTAGTAGTAGTAGTAGTAGTAGTAGTAGTAGTAGTAGTAGCTTTCGCAATGGCCGTAAATTGGGGACCAGTTCCAGAATACAACTATTCAAAGTGAGGAACTCAGTAAAGTGGGGACGTCCCCGATGCGAAAGGACTCGATTTTCGTATTTCTGACATGCAAATATGGTGCCACAGATGGTCAATTTTAAAATTTAGGTTTTTTACATATAGGCCCGATTTCCGGGGTAGCACCCTATTCAATTACAAGTGGTTAAAATTTCTGAAAAGTCCTGATGGCCTTCGGGTTCAAATGGGGGAACCGCGAGTCCGCGATTTCCGGGATTTCGTTCTATCACGTGATTGATGACGTCGCGGCGAAAGTGGTAGATTATTGAGGTTTTATAGCGCCCCTTCCAGGTACATTACTCAAGAGCGAAGAGAAAGACAGAAACAGAAGGACAAATAATGCTATACTAATACTAATCCGAATACTAATAATCGTTTATTGATTCAAACTAACAAGTAGCCTACGCAGATTACATGTGGAAACCACAGAAAGAGACAGAAGGAAAGGCACAGACCGCAAAAGAGACATATAGACACACAGACCCTGATGATAATACTAATAGTAAAAATGATAATAATAATAATAATAATAATAATAATAATAATAATAATAATAATAATAATAATAATAATAATAATAATAATAATCGTTTGATTGAAACTGACAAGTAGGCCTGTGAATCTTTAGATGTGAATCTTTAGATGTGCAAACCACAGATAAAAACAAAGAAGCACAGACAGAAAACAGATACTTCTCATCATCACCATCACCATCTCATAAGGACGATAAAAACTATATACCAAGGGCTTTATATAAGCATTTAAACCATCTAAGCCAACAACAAATGTAAACTTAACATTCTAATTACTTTAGTTAAATCTCTTTCTTAGCTTATAGACACATTTTTCTGTAAGCCACGGTGCGGTTTGTCATCTGGTGAATCAATAAAACGAATATCATCATCATCATCATCGTAGTACTCAGTGTTTTTTCTAGAAAGGTTGCGGAACTGAACAATTATGGAAGGACTAAAATCCACAGAAAAACGGCAGTGGGGGTTGGGAGGAGTCTCCATAAACATTGAAAACAGTTCACAACACTAAAATTAAAATAAAATAACTAAATTATGGCTTTTATTATTAAAATATTTTTTAGTAGCTGAAAAAAGGTGCCGGAACGCCGTTCCGGCTGAAATTAAACTTATTGTCAGTAACTATTGAGCACTTCAATGCAGCCGCTTTTTGTGGCTCTTTTGAAACCATCTACTGTAGGCTATCTTTCTCGGGACATTATTTTTGACAGCCTGATGGATTAGCACTTCCTCGGGTATAAATAATAATAATAATAATAATAATAATAATAATAATAATAATAATAATAATAATAATAATAATAATAATAATAATAATATTAATAATAATAATATGTGAATCAATATGTCAATCAGTCTGCCTGAATGTCGAATATATCTGTGAAAATGTGAATATCCGAAATTTCTCAGCACCACGTAAAAGCCACGTCAGGGAGACCAGCTTATATACCGACGCTATATCAAATCAAGTCCGCTCTAGCCAGGCTGCCATGACCCTTCTCCGTTTCGGTGGCAGGTCAGTCCGGAGAGGTCAAGCCGTTGGTATGCTGAACTGGCCGTGTCTCTGTCTTCTGTCTCCTGTTTCACTGTTTGTCCGCCTATTGTTCAACGTGAATTCTTTATCTTATTGCAAAAACCCTACAATTACAGCGCATGCTATATCTCTCTGTCTCCCCCTCCACCTTCTCCACATCCCCAGTAACGTTACCCCTCCTAGACAAGGCCCAATATCCTTCTTTTCAGTATGCATGCACAATTAACTGAAAACGGCCGTTTCAGGGCCACCATATATTATACGAAGGATCGATGACGTCATATGAAAGTTACCTCTTTCATAAATATATATAGCCCGTGTCTATTACGACACGTTCGCAGCGATTTCTTCATTTCGAACAACAATAAAAATTAACCACAAGCCATTACAAATAACAAAAATAACAATAATAATATTAATAGTAATAACAGAGAAGCACACGTTAGGCAGACACAAAGACAAAAGATGCAGATGCACATGTAATCTGCGTAGGCTACTTTTGCTTTGCTGGCACGCTTCATCTAACGAGATTTAAATGTCTCAAATAAGCCACATACACCAGAGAAAAAATGTCATACCTGAAGTTGTTTCAATAGTCATATTTGTCGAATGTGCATATATCCTAGTAAACAAGTCTGTATTCAGTTTTACGACGCTATTACAGCATTTTCGAAGACA
This sequence comes from Allolobophora icterica, assembly GCA_963556255.1. Lineage (NCBI taxonomy): Eukaryota > Metazoa > Annelida > Clitellata > Crassiclitellata > Lumbricidae > Allolobophora > Allolobophora icterica. The sequence goes on from OY744608.1 coordinate 65,090,121, forward strand.
ACTAACCCACAAATGGCATTTAAACCCTGCGCTACTGGTGTCACGTGGGGTTCAATACAGAAAGTGATTGGGTGACTGCTGAACCTGCAGTGTCCAAAGTCCGACTATAAAGCGCTGGCATTTAAATCAGCCTACTGCAATAATGTTATAGCGCTTTTCGTTTAACCCAACATTTTGAAGCCGATGTGAAGCGAAATTTAGAGATATTTATTCAATTCAAGAATATCACGACCCTTGGAATTAGTATGTCGTTTCATATTCTGTTCAAAATCTCTTTATTACTATGTTCCAGAGATAAGAGGCAGGACAAGACAGATCTAGAAGCGGAGATGCCAGATAGGACAACAAGTACAGTCAGCCAGAGAAATAGAGAACTGTACTTTTCTGTTTCAGTCTATAAAACGAATGCTCCTACTGCAGATTCTTCTCTACCTAAACGACACCCGCCTTGCAGCTGCTAGGCTAGGCCTATGCCTCTCGAGATCGTTATCTGGCCCTCTGGAAACTGGACTCGGATCTCCTATGGAGTACGCCTAGTATCTGGAACCCCTCTGATTTGACGTATCTCTCGTGAACAGGTCGGTGCCCTGAGCTTGGCCCTCAAGTGACGCTTTAGAAGTTTGGAGATTACGACTACGAACATGTAGCCACCCACCTGTTCCTTAAACTGTCCTTATAAAGATTCAATACTTCGGCAACTCTGTAAGACGATGATCGTCAATCAAATCAAATCAAATATTCGTTTATCCGTCTAACCAGTTGACACAACGCACTCGTAAACTCAACATTTCTACAACGCTACTCTAGCCAACGCAGAAAGGACCAGCTAATCCACAGGCCCTATCTCGTATCACTATATTAGGCCTACATAACAATACGTTACATCATTTACAATGATGTTTCTAGCTGATTGCAGTCTTGTTGTCCTCGAGACCAAGGTCTTGGTCTCGAGTGCACTCGAGTTCGTTTTTAAAAGTCTTGGTCTTGGTCTTGAGACCAAAGGTCTTGGTGTTGAGGTTCAAGGTGTTGGTCTTGAGGTTCAAAGTCTTGGTCTTGGTTTTGCAAGTATTTGACTTCCGGCTATTTACCATGGAATGATTTCAAAACAGACTCACGATTAATTTGTACATTTACACCCGGTTCTTGAAAAGCTGCTTTGTGTGGTAGCGATTTCAGCACTTGTAGACCGTATTTTTTCACATGGCAGAATTTTTATGAGGCCCCACAGGGACCTCTCGGTCTTGGTCAGAAAATTCTGAGCAAATTGGTTTTTATAAAATTCAACAGGCATTTGGAATAACATTTCGCATGAAGGACTTTTGTAAATACGAATTCGGAATTCTCTGCAGTCTCCATTTAGAGTTGTTTTGCTTGAATAAAAGAAAAGACTCATGTTTTCATTAAAATAACGAGTAGTCCGACTGGACAATTTTTAGTAAGGAATCGAAATCTGAATACGACTGTGATTTTTTTTGGTCTTGGTCTCGGTCTTGGTCTTGAGGTTCAAGGTCTTGGTCTTGGTCTTGAGGTTCAAGGTCTTGGTCTTGGTCTTGAGATTCAAGGTCTTGGTCTTGGTCTTGAGGTTCAAGGTCTTGGTCTTGGTCTTGAGGTTCAAGGTCTTGGTCTTGTCTTGAGGTTTAAGGTCTTGACAACAAGACTGGCTGATTGGTCAGACATGTTCTGTTTTTAGTGAATCGATGCTGACGTTGTCGTAATACTGGCGAGAGTTTGTTCCAGAGAGGCGGAGCATGAGCAGAGCCCAAGAAAGCGAAGTCGTAGGACCCAGCTTATATACAGGCGCTTAGGCCTAGTGAAATCAAAATGGATAGGCGGTTCCAGGTCAAGATCCAAAGGGGTCAATCACACACTCAGACGGCTAAGGTTGGTGATGTTTAGGGCTGAAACGCGGGCCGTCCACATATTACGTACGCACTGAGGGGTCGGATTTTGGCGATTTTGCGTACGGGTGCGAACGGGGGGGGAGGGGGAAACAAACGTGTACGTACGCAAAATAAATTTCTAATTATGACGTCCACATTAGCCTATTTATAACTCTGTATTGTCCTACAGTCGTCCGATGGCATTTTATTACATTATATAAAAGCCATGTGCTTATATGCTGTGCTGTGAACGAGACACCTATAATTTGTCTATATTGGCCCTCACTCATCCTTCAATCTGGCCTAAAGTGCAGACTGTCAAGACACTTTCTGCAGCTGGTCTGGGGGGGGGTGCGTCAAGTGTACGTACGCGGGGGGGGGGGGGTTGGAAGAAAGTACGCTTGCGAACAGGGGAGGGGGTCCAATTTGCCCGGATTTTTGCGTACGTAATATATGGATGGCCCCTAGGAGCATGGGCGTCCGGAGGGGGTTTGAAAATATTCTACAAAAACAAAATCTTTTGATTTTTATGATTATTCCAACAGTTTCAAAACGATTTAGGATGTTAAAAAACACAATTATTGAGGTAAGTTAGCTATTCTATAAAAAAAACGTAATTTTGCTTCCCCTACAAAAATTTTGCCCCCTAGATAATTGTGCCCCCTAGAAATTTTTACCCTCCTGAAAAAAATTCCTGCGACGCCCATGGATAGGAGGAACGTGAAGGAAAAGGAGCAGTCGGGATATGAATTGTGTAAAATAAAGAATGAAAAAAATAATGGCGGGTTAGGAATTTTTAAAGATTTATATAGATTTCAGACTCCTGATTATTTTTTGACCAGTCGGACCCTGTCTATACATACGAGTTGGTCGCACGGGTGATATTTAAAATGTGCCATTTCATCATTATCATCATCAGTTTCTAACGACAGCCATTTGGGGGCGATGGGTAAGAATAAATGATCTCCATTGTACTCGGTCAATTTGCAAAGTATGTTGCCGCTTTAGTGGCATTTGCTTAGTGGAATTTATTCCGTAAACTGAAACTAATAAACCTAGGTCTTTCCTGTGAACAAATAATAATTTGGCAAGCCTATAATTATTATACGCTTGTATAATACATTGTGCGCTTCTCTCCGGCTATACGTGCACGTATGTTGGCCTCGCGCTACACGCAGTCAGACAGAGACACACACACACGCACGCACGCACGCACGCACGCTCGCACGCACGCACGCACGCACACACACACACACACACACTGACTGACAAAGAACTGGGCGATTAGCATGCCGCACCAGACACATGACCAGGTCATAGTCCATAGTGTAAGCCGGCACAGGGCAGGCGGCAATTGAAATGTGTCTGCAGGTCTGTGCCTTGGAGGCACCTACATGACCTTTGGTATGTGACCAGTTGTGACCTATATACGGACGGCAGGCTGCAATCACTGACCAATTGGCCAAGAAGATGAGGTAGAGAGACAGACATACATGCCTACATACGCATAGACACACATGCATCTAAATATAAAAAAACAATAATAATTATCATTAGTATTAATAATATTCTTTAAATGAAGAACCAAAAGCGAACTGCACATTGGTGAACAAGCCGAGAGAAAATATAAAACATCGAAGCAATAAGAAGATGATATAACGTGGAAGAAAAAGAGTAGTCCTAAGAAGAGTTGAAAAGTAGACCATTATTCACAGAAGTAGACCAATATTCACAGAATGCCGGGCATGTATGTAGGCATTATTACACACACAACCAAATTATACTTAAAATTCATAAGGGGTCATCCACATATTACGTACGCATTGAGGGGGGTCGGATTTAGGCGATTTTGGAATAGAGTTTGCTCCGAAATTAGGCTAACTCCAGTGGAAGGATAGCAGAGTTTGTATTTTGGTTGAACATAGTTCGGATCAGTAGAAGCAGAGGCAAAGTTGTTGATGGAGTCTGCAGTCATAGTTGATGAAGTTGAGGGACCTTTTGGCTTCTCTGTTAGAGAGTTAACCGCTTGCCAGAGTTCCTTGGTGCCTTTTTTTGAGTCAAAATCTCTGAGTGAAGAAGTGGTAACTTTGAGGATTGCTTTAGCGATTCGAAATGAACAAGGGATTCAGCTTTTCCAATCTGACCTTTTCTTAGAAGTTTGTTTTTATTTCGAAGTAGAAATTTTATTTCCGGTGTAATGTAGTAGGGATCCTTAGAAGTGATAGTAATTGACCCCAGAGGGTAGTATAAGTTGAGGAGTTCAGCAGATTCTTTGTAACAGAGGTCCCAAGCTTCTTGAGGGTCTTGGATAGTCATAAATTGGTCTTCTTGGATGTCTCTGAGTCTAGCTAATAAGCTGGCATGTTGCTCAGGTGATCGTCGCCGAAAGCTTACCTTTATATGCTTCTTATTCACAGTGTTGGGGTAAATAGTCAGGTTGACTATTTAAATGGAATAGTAAATAGTCCCTGTAGAAAACTATTTAAATAGTATTTAAAATAGTCAATAGCTGCAGACTATTGCAAATACCACTTGACTATTTAAAAACTATTTAGCCAGTATCAGTGACAGTTACATATAGGCCTAAATATTGAGAAAATTTGGAAATATTCTAATGTAGTAGGCCTAACGTTCCGATAGTAGTTCTTGTTAACCTTGAGCTAACAAGTTGGGAAATTGTAATAGAATGTGGGTTAGAGAATGAAATATGGGGAAGTAATACTTGCATAGAACTATACAAATGTCTAAATAAATTTAACCTGATTGATAATCTGTCCTTTAGATATGTCACTGACTCTCAGTTTAATAGACTTAATGAAACGGTTAAAGATAGGTACGAACTATGTTGCTTTCATCTCAACATACGTAGCTTAAATGCAAATGCAGACCGGCTGAGGGAATTATTCTTGTGCAGTATCCAGTTGACCTTTGATGTTATAGTGCTGAGTGAGGTATGGGCAACAAATTTAGAATTTTATAGTAATATTCTGACTGGATATGATTTCTATTATGAACCACCCAGTAGGGGAGTAGTGGGCGGAATTGGTGTTTATGTCAGACAGCATATAACAGTTGTGGTCCGGCCAGACCTGAAGATATTAATCAGCCCTGAGGCTGAAGTTGAAGATATCTGGTTGGATTAAAAAAATTATAGGCAAAGATACATAATAGGGGGCATTTACCGACATCCAGGTCAAAGTATAAACCTCTTTACTAGTGGATTAGAGAAGACACTGGATGGAATAGTGAGAGGCACATTGCCATGCATAATAATGGGTGACCTAAATATAAACTTAATGTCCTATAATTCTAATACTGAAACTACACAGTACTTGGATATGGTATCATTACATGGGTTTCTACCTGTTATACATGCCCACTAGAATCACGGGAACATCAGCTACACTTATAGATCACATATATTATTACCCGGAATCTTTGAACCCCCGAAGATAAATAGTGGGAGTTTTCTAGTGGATATAACTGACCATCTACCAAATTATATAATGATCTCAAAACCGAAATTTTGTCGGTCAGTAGATAGACCTTATAAAAGACTATTTAGTCCTAAGAACAAACTAACCTTTGGTAATTTATTAGAACAAATTGACTGGGATAACTTAATTTTAAGTCATTTTACAGTGGACCAAGCGTACATTGTATTCGAAAAAGAGATCAGACGATGTTTTGATCTAGCCTTTCCACTGGTCAGGATATCTAGGAAGGCAGTTAAAGACAAACTATGGGTCACTAAAGGTTTAAGAATTAGCAGTGCACATAAGAATCGTTTGTACCGGTGTAGTAGGTTGAATAGACTCCCCCTTTTAAACACTCCCGGGTCTATTTATCCTAGGATATATTGACTCGGGAGTTAATTCTTACAAGGAACAATTGAAAAGTGGAGTGCATTGTTACTAGGACTAAAACACTCCTGCTAGTGATTAGACACTCCAGTGGAGTTAATTCTTCCTAGGAAATATTGAATGGGGAGTTGATTCTTCCTAGGACAAAATGACTTGTGGAGCTGATTCTTCCTAGGGTAAATTGAAAGGGGAGTTGATTCTTCCTAGGACCAAATGATATAAACTGAAAGGGGAGTTCATTCTTCCCAGGACCACATGACTCGTGGAGTTCATTCCTCCTAGGACAAATTGAAAGGGGAGTTGATTCTTCCTAGGACCAAATGACTCGGGGAGTTTATTCTTCCTAGGATAAACTGAAAGGGGAGTCCATTCTTCCTAGGACCAAATGACTCGGGGAGTTAATTCCTCCTAGGACAAATTGAAAGGGGAGTCCATTCTTCCTAGGACCAAATGACTCGGGGAGTTAATTCTTCCTAGGATAAACTGAAAGGGGAGTTCATTCTTCCCAGGACCACACGACTCGTGGAGTTCATTCCTCCTAGGACAAATTGAAAGGGGAGTTGATTCTTCCTAGGACCAAATGACTCGGGGAGTTTATTCTTCCTAGGATAAACTGAAAGGGGAGTCCATTCTTCCTAGGAGCACACGACTCGTGGAGTTCATTCCTCCTAGGACAAATTGAAAGGGGAGTAGATTCTTCCTAGGACCAAATGACTCGGGGAGTTTATTCTTCCTGGGATAAACTGAAAGGGGGGTACATTCTTCCTAGGACCAAATGACTTGGGGAGTTAATTCCTCCTAGGACAAATTGAAAGGGGAGTTCATTCTTCCTAGGACCAAATGACTCGGGGAGTTAATTCCTCCTAGGACAAATTGAAAGGGGAGTTCATTCTTCCTAGGATAAACTGAAAGTGGAGTCCATTCTTCCTAGGACCAAATGACTCGGGCAGTTAATTCCTCCTAGGACAAATTGAAAGGCAGTTCATTCTTCCTAGGACCAAATGACTCGGGGAGTTTATTCTTCCTAGGATAAACTGAAAGGGGAGTTCATTCTTCCTAGGACCAAATGACTCGGGGAGTTAATTCTTCTTAGGATAAACTGAAAGGGGAGTTCATTCTTCGTAGGACACATGACTCGGGGAGTTCATCCTCCTAGGACAAATTGAAAGGGGAGTTGATTCTTCCTAGGACCACATGACTCGTGGAGTTAATTCCTCCTAGGACAAATTGAAAGGGGAGTTCATTCTTCCTAGGACCAAATGATTCGTGTAGTTCATTCTTCCTAGGACAAATTGAAAGAGGAGTTGATTCTTCCTAGGACAAAATGACTCGGGGAGTTCATTCTTCCCAGGATGAATTAAATGGGGAGTTCATTCTTCCTAGGACCAACAGACCTGTGGAGTTTATTCTTCCTAGGTGCAAATGACTTGTGGAGTTCATTCTTCCTAGGATGAACTGAATGGGGAGTTCATTCTTCCTAGGGCCAACTGTCCTGTTGAGTTTATTCTTCCTAGGAGCAAGTGACTTGTGGAGTTCATTCTTCCTAGGATAAACTGAAAGGGGAGTTCATTCTTCCTCAGACCAACTGACTTGTGGAGTTGGGTGTGTCAATGCGAAGGCTTAAATGATGTTTATTCGAACTTCACAAACTACTAGTCATAAAATTGTAATTGTAATTGTAATTACGACAATTTATATAGCATCGTTGGTAGCAAACTACTTCTAGGATACTTCACACAAATCAAGCCTCAGAAAGAGGTTATAAGCAGCCCTAGCTACTACTCCAATGTACAGTTCAAATTAGTTACAATTACATACTGTTGATTTGAACGTACATTAGAACTTAACAAAATCTGTAGAAACACAGTGTCATAGCAAATGTCGTTTGGGAGGTCAAATTAATGGACAAAATCAACCAAATCATCTTCACCTCTTCACTCTGTCCTGCTAGCTTCTGTTTGGGCCCATATGAGCTCTCGGTTTACCATTTGACCTTTGATGGAGTGGTTCCTCCTGTCATGACTGTTCACATGAGCAGCAGCCTCAGTTGTCATTTTCACAGACCTTTCCACAGACTGGGTGTGTGATGGCCAGTCAGGAACGACCATTGGGTTGTTAAAAGAAGCCTTGATCTCTCCTGTTGCTAGGGAGCAGGTTAAAGGGGGCTCAGAGACTCCAGAGCTCCAGTCAATCAGTTGCAAGAGCATAGTCGCCTCAGAGTTGATGGTTGGTGTTTTCCTGGGTCTCACACTGCTGTCTCCAAGCTGTGTCATCTCATCTCCTTCACCTCTGATCTTAATTATCTTCTCCAATGCATCTCTTCTCTACTGTTCATCCTCACAGAACAACATTCCTTGCATCACAGACTCGCTAAAACAATACCAAGCAGATCTCTTCACAGTAGGCATGACCATCATCTTCACCTCTTCACTCTATTCTTTAAGCACTTGTAGCTGGAAAAGGAGATGCTTGCCTTGCGTCCTTGTGTCCATTTGCTATTTATCTATCGAGGTATCACATTGAGTTCCAATCTGTCCAAACTCTTTTAAATGTGTTTGCTGGAGCTGCATGGTACCTACTTGCTGACTTGAGACCTACAATTTGGTTTCAAAAAGGGGTTGGGCTATTCTCATGCATTGCTTGCTGTAAGATCAGTAGTTGATTACTCTTCTAATCATGGCTCTAATGTAAACCTGTGTGCATTAGACATGTCTAAATCTTGTGAAAAAGTCGATCACTATGCATTATTTAGCAAGTTAATGGATAGATCAGTCCCTCGTGAGTTTTATGCATCCTCATAAGTTGGTATAGCATGAGTGCAGCATATGTCAGGATTGCACAACATGTTGTCTGATATGATCAATCTAGTCTGTGGAGTTAGGCAGGGTGGTCTCCTCTCACCAATACTTTTCGCTGTGTATGTGAATGATATTATAGAGAAACTGAGTAGGTTCAATCATGGGTGTCGGATTGGGGAGCTATTTTGGGATGCATTATGTATTCTGACGACCTTATCTTGATGTCTGCATCTCTCTTTGACATACAAGCAATAGTCGACAATAGTTGTGTGATTTAGAGAGTACTGACATGAAATTAAATGTAACAAAATCTCAGGTGATGAGAATTCTTTTCATACTCCATGTAAAATGATTAGTGTAAATAGTGTGCAAATTAACTATGTTGACAAACTTAAATACTTCGGTTGTTGTCTTGTTTCTGCCAAGTCATTAAAAGTGAGTTTGCATGAAATGAGAGTAAAGTTCTATAAATCTTGAAAGATTTATAGATCTCTGTATCGTAAAGGTTGCAAATTCACTGAGCCAGAATTACTGCATCTTGTTAGTGCTTATTGCAAGATATTCTTGCTTTACGGAATGGAAGCTGTGAGCCTCAGTAACAGTGAACTGAACACACTAAACTACACCTACAGCAATACCATCTGTAAGATCTTCAAGGTCAGCCACTGCAGTGTCGAGGACATACTGCACTTCATGCAGGAATCTAACATTAAGGACTGCTGGATGTAATGATGAACAAGACTCTTTAGAAGAGGCCCAAATATAGGGAACACTGTGGTAAATTTATGTGTGATCTCCTATGCACATAGTATAATTTGCATTAACTCATTAAGGAAATGTGGACTATGTAGTTGAATTAGTATAATACGGGCAGGTCTGCTGTCCAGTGAATGCTGTATCATTTGTTTTGTGCTACCATATTTGGTGACTAAATGATTGGTATATATATTGAGTCAGTTCATAAAATAGGCCTACACCCCAACACAGAACTCCAGCTAACAAGTTGGGAAATTGTAATAGAATGTGGGTTAGAGAATGAAATATTGGGAAGTAATACTTGCATAGAACTATACAAATGTCTAAATAAATTTAACCTGATTGATAATCTGTCCGTTAGATATGTCACTGACTCTCAGTTTAATAGACTTACCAAATCCCTTTCCTTCAGCATCTTCCTAACTAATTCATAGTCTGCCTTAAAGAAGTTGGGTCTTGTCACATAGGCTTTTACTTTTTGGGTCTGCTCCATTACTAATTCCCATCTCACAACCTGATGATCACTAGTACTAAAATGCTCCCCCACACTCACATTCTCAACCATATTTTCATCCGATGTTAGCACTAAGTCCAAAATGTTGTCTCCCCTCGTTGGCTCCATGACATGCTGCTGCATAAAGCTGGCATTAACAAAATCTATGAAAATCTTATCTTTTTCTCTCTCCCCTTCCATTTTTTCCCAATCAATATGGTAGTTGAAGTCTCCCATAATCAAGGACGTTTCCTTATTGGCCATTTCTAGTAGTTTGCATAATCCCTTGTCAGCTTCTTCATTGGCGTCTGGTACCCTATAGCAAACTCCCACAAGCATCTTAGATTTTTTAATTGAATTTCACACCAGACACTTTCTTTGAAGGTCTCGTTCTTCATATCACCTCTCTCTACTGCACTAATGCTGCTCTTAACATACAGCAAAACCCCTCCAGCCCCATGTCCAACTGGTTTCTGGTTAACACGATCCATTCTAAATAATTGGTATCCGTCTAAAGCTAATTCACTGTCCATGATCTCCGGTTTTGTCCATGACTCTGCTATTCCAATTATGTCTGGTTATTCCTTATCTGCATACAATTCCAATTCTGCTCTCTTTGTAATACTTACTATACTCCTCACATTTGCAAACATACATTTTAAGATTCTACTACTTCCCATTTCCTTGCATCTCCTATCTTCACTACTGCATCGAACTCCACACACAGAACTAAAATACAAGAACTATAGAAACACTTTTATAAAAATTTCTAAGATGGCAATTGACTCTTATCATCAGGTTTTTTTTCAAAGAAATGCTAATAATGCCAAAAAACTATGGACGCAAATAAACTCATTGTGCAGTTACAATATACGCAAAAGTGTAGAAAATCTCCCGTTACGTATTTAACAATAAATGATAAGATAGTTAACAATCCATCCGAAATGGCTAATAGCATGAATGATTATTTCTGTAATATTGGTCCTGGACTGGCTCCTAACCTTAAAATGTTAGCAAACCCACTTTCAGAAGTAATAAATTGTTCTTTAGCAACTGGCATAGTTCCCAATAACATGAAAAGATCTACTATTATCCCCATCTTTAAACAGGGAAACAGGGACGAGCTTGAAAATTATAGGCCTATATCCATATTGCCATTCTTCTCGAAGCTTCTTGAAAAAGTCATGTATCAACGTCTATATAACTATGTATCAAAATCTGATATCTTATTTTATTCCCAACATGGGTTCAGGTCGGGGCACTCGACAGCAATGGCAGTTATCTATATGCATGACAAACTAACACAAGCCATAGAAAATAATGTTTATTCCATAGGATTATTTCTAGACCTATCAAAAGCTTTTGATACTGTGGATCATCACATCCTCATATGCAAGTTGGAAAGATATGGTGAGGGGAATTGCGCAAGTAATGCATCATGTCGAGGAGATGCATTACTTGCCTACCCAACCATTGGTTACATTACAGGAATCACCTTCAATAGCTTGAAGAGCCTTGTCTGCTCTTCTTTCTTTCAACCACTCAACTTGACTATCAGCAATTATTTCAGCACGTTTTTTCTCCGCTGTCTCCCTCAGCCCAGTGTGCTGTCTTAGACTGGCCAGGGCTATGTTGGTTATGTCTGCAGAATTGTATTTTGCCCTCTTCATAGTTTTTACAGAATCAGCAGAAGACTTAGCTTCAGGAAGCAAGTACTTTTTGTCTTCATCACTACAATAGTCATTCACTGATTCTTCCATGATATCCTGTTACTCTTCAAACTCTTTCTGTGGTCCACTTCAAACACTGTCATCTCTTCCTCTTCTGTGGTTCGTTTTTCATTCTTCATTCTCCATTACTTCTCATCAACCATCCATTTTGCCTGCCTTTCCTTCTGTGACACTTGTCTTATAGTCTCATGGAGGTCAACTGGTTCTATCTGATGAGGTCCAATGCTTCCAACTTTTTCAGTTTATCTTAGGAAGAATTAACTCCACGAGTCATTTGGTCCTAGGAAGAATCAACTCCCCTTTCAATTTGTCCTAGGAGGAATGAACTCCACAAGTCATTTGGTCCTAGGAAGAATGAACTCCCCTTTCAGTTTATCCTAGGAGGAATAAACTCCCCGAGTCATTTGATCCTAGGAAGAATGAACTCCCCTTTCAGTTTATCCTAGGAAGAATCAACTCCCCCATTCAATATGTCCTAGGATGAATTAACTCCACCAGTCATTTGGTGCGATCTCAAACGAAGACACTAGGGGAGTGTTTATTCGCAGGGTGGAGTGTTTTTGTCCTAGTATCAATCAACTCCCGAGTCATTCTGTCCTAGGATATATACACTCCGGGAGTGTTTATTTAGGGGGAGTCTATTCAGCCTCCTACACCGGGCCTGGATAAAACATCCAACTCCACACACAGAACTAAAATACAAGAACTACAGAAACACTTTTAGAAAAATTTCTAAGATGGCAATTGACTCTATCAGGATTTTTTCAAAGAAATGCTAATAATGCCAAAAAAAACTATGGACGCAAATAAACTCATTGTGCAGTTACAATTATACGCAAAAGTGGTATAAAATCTCCCGTTACGTATTTAACAATAAATGATAGGATAGCTAACAATCCATCCGAAATGGCAAATAGCATGAATGATTATTTCTGTAATATTGGTCCTGGACTGGCTTCGAAACTTGGTAAAGCAAAGAATAATTTTGAGTATTATATGGGCAGTATTTGATTGATTCCCTGAGTATATAGACAGTGCCTGGATACAGGTTACAGTTAGAATAAAGATCATGATACAGGTAGTTAGAATAAAGGTCATGAAACCTGTTGGTTTGTTAGCAATGATGATTGTTAGTGCTATGTTGTATGTATTTGTCGGGTGTTTTTTTGTGTTATAATGAGTATATGATTTGATTTTGTATTATTTGGGTGACCGGCGAGATGAGTCCTACGAGACTTCTCCGGTAGCCTGCCACTATATCTGTATAATATGTTATTGCTGTGATTGTTTCATTTGGTGGCAAATAAATGACTTACTTACTTACTTACTTACTTACTTACTTACTTGAGTAGGCCTAACACCAAACGTTCAAGTACCCCATCACTGTCCACATGACTATTCAAAAACTAGCTATTATCAGTGTCAGTTACATATAATTATTGAGAAAGCTTGACGTTTTCTACTGTAATGACGTTCCGTTAGTAGTTCTTGTTAACTTTGAGACTGGTGGTTGACTATTTAAATTTTAAGAAATAGTAAATAGTCGCATACTATTTAAATACTATTTCAATAGGACCTTTTCGTGACTTTTAAATAGTGACATCAATTTATAAACTATTTAAATATTATTTAAATAGTATTTACTATTTAAATAGTACCCAACACTGCTTATTCAAGTCGACAAAGTTAGATTCAGTTGTAGCTACAATAGCTTTGTGGTCTGTGTTATTGATAGAAGTGATAACTTTGACGTTGTAGAGTCTGGGGGATGAAACCATAAAGCGGTCTAGGATATTTTCACAGTGGGTGGGGTCTTTAACCAATAGGTAAAGACCTGTATGCTCAACAAGTTCAGTAATATCAAGACTATTAGAGTCTCCTCCCAAAGCTATAAGAATATCACCACTTTTACATGTAAATTCCTCAATTCATTTTTCAAGAGAGTTTAATAAGAGATCCTTGGGATAAGTAGGCTTGGGGGGGGGGTGATAAAGAGCTCCAACAAACATAGTAATGTCATGTAAATTTATTCGTATCCATAGAAGCTCGATGCTTGCTGATTGAACAATGGGTGAGTATTCATTTGACATTAAAGTTTCTTTCACATATATATTGCAACGCTGCCGCCTCCTCTTCTTTCTGTTCTATCTTTTCTGAATGTTTGAAAACCAGGAATTTTACAAACTTCCTCAATGTGTCTTTCTTTAAAATGAGTTTCAGAGATAGCGATGTCGAGTCCATATACAATCAATTCTCATTTAAGTGGTCAAGAGCTCCAGTTCTGGCTAGAGAACGAGCATTAACAATATAAATGCCAGGAAAAGAGTTAGTTTGACCATCATCATCATCACCATTATCATCATCACCATCACCATCGTTCAATTCTAAAATTAAAATTACACTGAACAAATAGAAATCATCGTCCTATTGACCATGTATTAAAGGAACCCGTCTAAAATGTAAAGGTCAGAATCCGTATGAGTTCCTTCGTCGCATTTCAAACCTTTCCTTTTCCAGTGGTTTGTATTCTTAAGTAAGTAAAGTAAGTATATCCTTTATTCTACCAATTGCTAACCGCACCTTAGTTTACAAAAAGTACTCGGCAAGAGCAAGCCAGTGGTCTTTGGCGATTTATACTAGAACTGCAGTCAATCATTCTATTAATAAAAAGTTTTATGCCTTAAGGTTCATATGCAAAGTGACCAAAGGAGTCAGGCTAATTGATAGAATTAAACAAAATGAAAATATATTCTTATAAATGTTATTAAAATTAAACAAAGTGAAACTATATTCTATAGATGTTACTGAACATAATATATAATTTTAGCCACCTTATTTGGCTGAGGTGATTATATTCTAGCCTGGGTGGATTATGTCCTAGCCTGGGAGATTATGTCCGGGGGATAATGTCAGAGGATTAGGTCCTTGTCCTTCTACCGTGGAATAATGAGGAGAGAGACATAAACTCACTAAGAATCATGGTATTCGCTCTACAGACCCGAGTACCGAATCCGAGTTTTCGGATGTACTATTTACTGTCCAGCACATTTCCTAGAATGCGCGGAGCGATGCATCGATGCAGCTTGTAAGTGAGTTTGACTTAGATTGGAAGTGGGCCGACTGTGGTGTCCCGGAAAGGCAGCAAAGCAATGTGGTAACCCTAGGCACTAATCAAATGTAGCAATACAGGTTCACTACATTTGTAAGACTTCCTCTACAAAGAATTAAATGACCTGTAAAACTTAACGCGCATTTCATGCCTACGAATTTGAAATGACTTGGGTGCGACCACATATTACGGAACTGTGATCCAATCCTGGTGACTAGAGATTTGGCTACCGAGACGAAAGCTTTAGCAACGAATACATTTCTGATTTAGAAATAAAAAAATACCTCCATTATTAAATTGACACAACAACACTAAACAGATTATGTACCATTGCATTTAATCTAATGTAACTAGACATTTTTATAGCACCTTAGCTTATAATAATAATGTGTTCATTTATATAGCACCTTCAACTATATAAAAATTTAAAACATTCTAACTAATGACCAGATGAAAGAACGTCGGTGAATAATTTTTGTCGTATTGAACGTGGGTTGAGGCCAGGTTTATTTAGTCATTATTTCTGTTTTTCTATCTGTCTATCTCTCTTTCTCACACATCCTCTTTTATTTTGCTCAGAAAGACTGAATGTTGCCATGCATCGTAACGTAGCCTATCGTAGCGTATCGAATAATTTATAAGACGTCTCTCACAGTATTAGCTATTGAGAGGCGCCCTCAGTGCAGGTCTGCAGGAGCCCCGTGGAAACAGAAACTCCTTGAGCGAGAGAGAAGATGCTGGCTAACTTCCAGTCATGAGTTTAGTTCGTAATGGAAGGGGAAGACCATTCCAGGCAGAGGGACCTGTGACAGAAAACTCGGCGTTATGCCACAGTGGACTGATATCAACACGGCCTGGTGGTGATTAATGACTTCTTTTGAAGATGGCCAGACGCGGAGGCTTCAGTAGGCCGTAACACCAGGTCGCTGAGGTCACTTCCCCGCAAAAGGGTACACTGTTACTGTGAACAGTGAACAAAGCTACAGCCGTCAGTGCGTCTCTGTGTATGCTGGGTTGTCCACGCACCTGTTAGTCTGGCTGTCCGTCTATGATAAGTGTGTGTGCAAGTGTCTGTTAGTGTATACATGTGTGTGTCAGTGAGTGTACAAGTGTCTGTTAGTATGTGTCTGTGAGTGTGTATCACTGATGCCATGAAAGAGCTGGGGTTAAGACCTGACCCCCACCCCAACATCTTTTCAGTTGCTTAGCTCAGAGGTTAAACGAAGAGCTAGGGGTTGAACCCAACACACCCTACCAACAACCAAAACACTGTAATCACAACTTATCTAATCACGAGACTTCTGTAGCACCATTATCAGAACACAGAAGGCATCAATTGATGATCCCTCGAAACTATAGACAAAAATCACTATCCGTTGGACTACCTAATACACTCTTCATGATTACAATACCTACTACCACCACTGTGTGTGCATTTGTGTGGGTTTGTGTATGTGTGTGTCGGTTAGTGTGTGTGTGTGTGTGTGTGTGTGTGTGTGTGTGTGTGTGTGTATGGGTGTGTGTGCGTGTGAGTGTGTATATGTGTGAGTGAGTGTGTGTGAGTGTGTGTGTGTGTGTGTGTGTGTGTGTGTGTGTGTGTGTGTGTGTGTGTGTGTGTGTGTGTGTGTGTGTGTGTGTGTGTGTGTGTGTGTGTGTGTGTGTGTGTGTGTGTGTGATGTCCGTCTCTTTTGCTCTATCAGTGAATCGGACTTCGATCAGCGAGTCGGTGTATTCGTTTACTGGTCAGTTTCACGCTCAATTTGTTTATAGTGAAATGAAGTGGCTGTTCCTCGCTGGTGCAAAGGTCGAAGAACAGACCCTTGGTGTGAAAGAGAAATCGTGTTTCGCGGCGTCCTTCGTGTATTCATGCTTTCCACATCAAACGCGGAATCCGCAGTGTTCTGGGAGGAGCGATGTGCTCGCCTCGCACTGTGCGGTATGTTCGTTTCATGTTATGCGATCTCCCATAACCTCCAGTGTATAAATAGCAGGAGGAAGCCCAATTCCGTCATTACCTACAGACAACTGCAGAAGTTCGAGCAGAAACTGAGAGACCGGACTGTCTTCATAACGTAAGTGTTGTTCATCATACGTTAAGTGTTGTTCAGTAATTCAAATACATGTAATTGAATTGGCCCTTTGGATGTTTTAGTTTGTTTTACTTTGAAAATAGTGTGAATTAACAGTTCAAATTTACAATCAATTTAAAATTTAAATATCCTTTGCCAATACTTAGGAAGAAATGTAAATGCAATTCAAATACTTCGACAATAAAGTACATGTACTTCAAATTACATGTACATTCACCCTATTGCAATTATAATTGATTTACTTTAGAAGGTTATGGATACAACATTACTTTAGAAGGTTATGGATACAACATTGCAAACGTTTCGTGTTTGAAGCTCCATGCTTGATAGGAACAACTATTGCCAAATGACTCAGGCATATATATATAACTATTGATGAATGAACATTTCAGACATGATGTATTCTCGGGGACGTCTCATGGTGGAGGCGGCACTGAAAAAGGCAAGAGACCTCAAGCACCATACTAAGAAGGCAGAATCTCCAAATGAAGGCAGTACTAGTGAGTTAAGGAAAATTAATCATTCCAAAACTGAGAGAAAGTGTGTGTGTGTGTGTGTGTGTGTGTGTGTGTGTGTGTGTGTGTGTGTGTGTGTGTGTGTGTGTGTGTGTGTGTGTGTTTGAAGGCCTTTATTTGTCTGTCTTGGGTTTCTGGCTGTCTGCATGGATGTCTCTTTGGCCCAGGGTCTTTGAATTACTGTGTGTGTGTGTGTGTGTGTGTGTGTGTGTGTGTGTGTCTGTTTGAAGGCCTTTATTTGTCTGTCTTGGGTTTCTGGCTGTCTGCATGGATGTCTCTTTGGCCCAGGGTATTTGAATTACTGTGTGTGTGTGTGTGTCTGTTTGAAGGCCTTTATTTGTCTGTCTTGGGTTTCTGCCTGTCTGCATGGATGTCTCTTGGTGTGATGTAATGACCACTTCCCAATTATAGGAATAGTTGTTTTCATTTTCCTGCAGCTGACAAAGTAAACAAAGAAGACAACACACCAGAGTTCCAAATACAGGATTGTCCTCCTACACTGGGAGCTAATAGTAAGCTAAGCCAAGTTCCTTTTTTGTCTGTGTTCTAAACAGCAAATAAATGGCCAGTTTCGTATTTATTGTGTGTCTGTGTGTGATAGTATGTGTGTGCATGTGCAGTTGAATTAGTGCGTGTGTTAGTCTGTGTATTTGCGCGTCTGTCTCTCTCTCCATGTCAAAGCCTTCATTAAAATCTCTCTCCTGTTCTCTGCTCGTCTCCGTCTGCCTACTCCCTGCCCTGTCCCTACCTTTCTGCATCGATGTCTCTGTGGGTCAGTGTCTTGGTCAAACTGTTTGTCTGGTTCTTTGACAGTTTCTGCGAGTGTGTGTGTGTTCATTTCAGGAAATCTAGTGGCACAGAATGATAGAGAATCATCGCATGAAAGCAATACCGGTGAGTTCAGGATAAATATTTATTCCAAGAATGACAGAAAGGGAGAGTATGTGCGTGTGTGTCATGGTGTGGGTCTGTTTAAGAAATTGACTTGAAGCAATATGTATCTCAACTGTTTTCGCCATAACCTCGCAGCATCATATACCAAATCAAATCAAATCAAATAACTTTTTAGTAGAATACACACAATACACACACAATCAATGTTAATAATCAAGATAAGATCCATCCAACAAAATCATATGATCATCAATCATTTGAGAAAAGGTAAACTGAATGGAAAATACTGTAACAGGTGTATTTCTAATGGGATTCCACTAAGGGCAAGGCCCGCTAAACTGTGGCACCCCAATGGACCACTGGCCGAGCAGATTGTTGGTCACGACTCGACAGTGTGATTAATATAGTGTCTGTTCATTTTAAAAAATTGAAAACTTAGCTAGAACTTAATTAACCCTCGAATGCCCAAGGGTGGTCCGACTGGACCCCAGACCCGCTTTTCCACGGATAACTTTAGAACGGCAGCGAAATTGTAAAAATGGTTTTAGGACTTCCTAAAGCCTTCAATTGGGCTTCGTATGATATATTTTGCGTGATTATTCTACCACCCTGTAGCCCACAACCATAGCATATACCAAGGACACCCCCAAGAAATGCGGCTGATGGTCATACTGGCACATGGTTTACCAGCCCAGAAATAAATATTTTAACGCATGTTATTGTGAAATACCATATATCAGTCGATTGCAAATTGAATTTTGATTATAACAAGCCAAATCCCATTAAAATATTCCATCCCTGTACCCCACAACCATAGCATATACTAAGGACACCCCAAGATATGCGGCTGATGGTCATACTGGCATATGGTTTACCAGCCCAGAAATAAATTTTTAACGCAAGTTATTGTGAAACACCATATATCAGTCGATTGCAAATTGAATTTGGATTATAACAAGCCAAATCCCATTAAAATATTCCAATCCGTTCTCCAGATATCACTATGAATACATTGGGGTCCGGTCGGAGTCCCCCGTTGGGCATTCGTGTACCAAAAAATAGCTTGGGCACTCGAGGGTTAATATGAATCTAATGTTTAAATCAGAATTCAACGCACTCTGTGATGATCAATCACATTATAGATATCGTTGTGGTTCATGAAGAAAGTAGTACAAAATTACTATCACTATGAGCCTTTTTGAGAAAGCTTAATACCAACAGCAGAACAACAGAAAGCACCAAGTACATGTACAATGCAAAACAAACGACAAAAAAACTAGAAATAATACCATCTCATCCAGATTTCCTCTCCATATATAGAAAGAATACTGTGAACAGACTTATACACTGTGCATTTTGTTATCTTTCAGATTTCTTCACCTTGAAAGAACCGATTCAACCTCCAGTGCCATGTACATCCAGTGGACATGACAGCCAACACTCACATGATATTATCTGTAAGTGTTGCATCAAGCCGGAGTATAAGTATGAATCCAGAGATTTACCATAGGTATAGAGCATGGGTGGCAAACCTTGGAAACGGTGCATGCAAAAAGTTCTGCTAAATCATGTTTAAAAGTACGTCACATGCCTTTGGAGTACTGCTCCGAGTTCCACGTGCACGACGAATGGCATGCATGCCCTAAGTGGCATGCATGCCATGGGTTCGCCACCACTGGTACGCAGCAGAAAGTCTAAATAGCAACTTCTAAAATGGAATTATGACTAGTACTTTTAACATGTAATGTGAACGGTCACAGTTATCAATCGCCTGTCAGGTAATCAGATAAATGATCACCGATTTACAATCTCTTCTAATAATCCGGAACTGGGCATCTAACTCCATAGTAATGACACAATTGATCATTTTCAGAAACATATATATATATATATATATATATTCATAACTAAATACATTCTAAATGTTTTCACAGATTCTAGACAACAGGTTTCAGTGAACTCTAAGTCAACATCTGATGACGAGCACCATTATAGTATGCGCAGATCAAGAAAATCCAAGTTTAGAAGGGTCTACGTGTTCACATCGTCTTCGGACGAGGTTGATGAATCCGATCCTGAGTACGAGCCCTCGTCGACAGAAACAGAAGAAGACAGAGCGGTTGAATCTGAGTATGTGCTCTCGTTGACGGACACAGTAGAGAACAGTGCTGCTGGCGAGATTCCATCAGAACCGTTGACTTCTACAAAATTACAAATCAAACAGACTAAAAACACTAAAAGCAAAAGAATGTACGACAAAAAACAGTTTTGCTTATTTTGTGAGAAGCCTTATTGCAAGATAACTAAGCACTGGTACTGTTGTCATAAAACAGAGCCTGAGGTTGAACAGATAATAAGCGAGAAAGATAAGAACAGGAAGTTTGCACTTATAACGGTACTCCGCAACAAAGGGAACCATATACACAACTGTGCTGCTGTTAAAGATGGAACCGGTGAGTTGGTGGTAACTTACAGGCCTAATTTCCACAAGACCCTCGATGACTACAGACCGTGCCAAGATTGCCTTGGTTATTACAGCAAAAGAGAGCTGTATCGTCATCGGTGCAAAGTTGGGCCTAAGAAAACTGGAAAACGTGTAGCGTCAACAGCAATGCTGCTTATTCCGGCTCCAGATGGCGTGAGACCGGAAGTGTTGAGCGTTATATTCGGAATGCAGGATGGGCCGGTGAAAAACGCTATCAGACGAGACCCACTCTTGCTAAAGCTTGCTTCCAAGCTCTTCATGCGATACGGTCAAGAGAAGAGAGAGATACTGAGAGCAAGATTGAGAGAAATGGGGAGGTTATTAGTCCAGCTGCAAAGCATTGACGGTTTGAAGAATGCAACCTTACAAGACTGTCTGAAGCCAAAACTCTTTAAAACAGTTGTCGGTGCTGTTCGAGCAGTGGCAAAATTCGACCAAGATACGATGAGATATGCATATCCATCTGTGGCGATCAAACTTGGTCATACTCTTCGAAAATGTTGTCAGATTCTGAAGGGACAAGCTATTCAGACTTCTGACAAACAGCTCAACGAAGACGCGAGCCAATTCCAAGATCTCTGCGACATAGAATGGGCCGAGGAGGTGTCTTTTCGGGCTAGAAAAGAACTGTATGAAAGGAAACGAAACGCCCAGAAACGTCTCCCATTGGCTGCTGACACCAAAACAATGGTAGATTTTCTGAAAACAGAAATAAAATTCAATATAGAAAAGTTGACAGACTGTACAGAGAATGACATAGCCAGTGTATGGAGAGACACGGCAGAGATGGCATTGACCTATCTCATCATTTTCAACCGGCGTAGACAGGGGGAGGTCTCAAAGATCAAACTAGAAGAACTGAGCAGAGCAAAATGTGGAAGTTCGAGCACTGACGTAGAGAGCTGTCTGACCAAAATGGAACGTCAATTGTGCAAGTTATTCTACCGCTTAGAGATAGCTGGCAAACGTGGGAGAACGGTGCCACTGTTGATGGATCATCATATGTTTAAAACACTGGCGCTTCTAAATGGGAAGAGAATATAGGCCGGCGTCTCAAAAGACAACGCGTATGTATTTGCTGTAAACAACTCTTCCTCTCTGTCGCATATTAGAGGAAGCGACTGTCTGCGGAAGTTTGCTGTGAAATGTGGCGCGATACATCCAGAAACGCTCCGATCAACGTTATTCAGGAAACAGGTTGCGACTATGTCTCAACTTCTCAGTCTGAATGAGAACCAGTTGGAATTGCTTGCTCAGTATATGGGTCATGATATCAAAACGCACAGGGAGTACTATCGTCTGCCAGAAGACACACTGCAGCTGGCAAAGCTTTCCAAGTTGTTCCTCCTCATGGAACAGGGAAATTTGAAGAATCTTTCAGGAAGAACCTTAGATAATGTTCTTCTTGAAGTGGATGCAGGTTGGTTGGTCATTGTTTCTTTCATCCTATAATTATCATACACTCGATAGGTGAAGGTCCCTATTGACTGTGTACATCTGTATTTTTTGGGCTAACTCAATGCAACATATATTGTACAGAGACCAAGTTAAAATGTTTGTGTGTTCATTTGCACGTCGATGTTCTATACAATTCAAATTGTGCTTGTGCTATTACTTTTATACTTTGGTAGAGTAAGACATGAGAAAACTTTTTAATGCAAACTGTGGAAATAATAAAAACAGACTCTTATGACAATTTCTTTTCCCTGTGCTGACAAGATCTACACAACTGCCCTAGTGTTATCCTATATATATATATATATATATATATATATATATATATATATATATATATATATATATATATATATATATATATATATATATATATATATATATATATATATATATATATATATATATATATATATATATATATATACACACATATATATACTTAAATTAATCCTTTTTTGGATTTAAAGAGAGCGATGTTGAAGCAGAAGAACATTCGGCAGATAGCAGTGATGCATCTGATAGTCCGATGAATGCACAGAGTGAGTTTCAAACTGCCCACGTCGAATTGGAACAACAAGAGGTGGAACAGATTGCAGGACAAGAAATCTGGAAGAACAACTCAGACACTCACGACACTGATCAGAGGAACAAAACACCTGGTAATGTCTTGATTCATTTTATAGATTCATTTTATGAACTGTGTCCAAATGCACCAAATACATTCTTATAGGGTCTATTATGCTCCATTAGCATAAAGAATGTACAGCTGAGGACTGACAGTAACATCTTTCTCCTCCTTCCGCATCTTCTTTCTGTCTATTTATGACTATTCGATTTGTAACAGCGCATGGATCCTGGAAGCTCAAATTCTTATAACACTGCACACGTTTAATGCTATTAAACTGCAATCAAATTAAATAATGTCAGGATTCGCCATGAAAGATATCGCATGTCACAAAAAAATAAGAACTCTCGCAGTGGGTCCTTACCTTACGTGACTTGGTTCTTCTTGGTGGCGTCGATAACACTTCATATCCATAATCGTCCATCCATGGCTAGCCTCAGAGCTGCTCTTCTTCATCCTTAATCCTAATCCGTTGTGTGTTTATTATACATGATTTTCATCTGTTTTGCGTTTTTAGCTCGCAGTAAACCTTGTAAAAAGAAAAACAGAGCTCAGCATCGATGGTCGAAACAGGAAATAGAGGCTGTCGAAAGGCACCTCCTCAAGCAGATCATTCGAAAGACAGTACCGCTAAAAAAAGAAATCCAGAAGTGTCTCCAAGCAGAAACAAGCTTGTCACGCCGCAAGTGGCAAAACATCAGAGACTTTTGTCGCAACAGAATAGTCAAGTCTTGCCATCCATAAATTGTTGATAAATGAAAAGGAATTTTGTGACTTAGTAAAGACATTACTCTGGAAAGAAAAAAATCAACTGTGTTTTATGTGGCCCACTGAGACAGTCATATATGACAAACACTTATTAACTATGTGTAAATGCACCCAAAAAGAACCCACACTAAAGGACTGGATGATATAGACCCATATAGATCCTAAGGATATTAGATTGATCTTCCAAGTTGGGGTTCTGTTCTACATGTATATTCATAACTTGCTTCAGTACTGCTTCATTCACTGGATACTTTGCACATGCCTCTACATTACATGAGCATTATACAAGAAGTGCCTCGTTATTTCGCTCAGTCAAAGCGCGCACGAACACCAGATTGTTCAGTATTAAATCTGCTGGTCCGCTCATCTGGAATTCAATACCTCCTGAAATTCAATCCTCTAAAAGCAAATATGAATTTAAAAAAGTTTACGACAATTTCTTGTATCCTAGGGACCTAGGGTGAGCCTCTTTATATTTAGAATAGTGTTAATATCCAATGTAGCAGGTCAAGGAGAGCATGCAGACGCCACTCTGGAGACTGACCCGTGTAATTAAGGATAGTTAAGATTTACGTTAATTGAAGTGTCTCTCCTGTTTGTTTTTTGTTTTTTCTTTGATTAGGAAGAAAGCCTAGGCCTGTCATCTTTCTGGTGTAGTATTTGTCCAGTTGGGTGTCTCCGTTTAGTGGGACTCGCGTCCCTTTGGAGATTCCCTTTGTCGCTAGTGACAGTATATGTACATCTTCTTAGTTTTGGTTTAACGTCTATGCAAAATATATTCTTAGTTTTGGTTTTAACGTATATGCAAAATATTCTGGTGTTGGTTTCGTAAGTTGAACATTATTGAACTTCATTGTTAGTACTATAATAAGCAATATATTTACTAGCTATATACGCAATACTTGATCCTGTAAATCGCTGTCATTAATGACAATAAAGATTTATTGAATTGAATTGAATTGAATTTCAACGGTAGCATAGAGGCTTAGTGCTGCTCTGCTTGGCATCCAGAAATCCATTTATCCATTTGAGAAGAAAGTCCGCATTAATACACAAAAATTCTCTTCTGCATGCTTTTAGGTGCAATGTATTGTCATTAAACGACAAGATATCTCCATATATACCATCGTTATAGTGAGTTATCTGTAGGAAACCAAAGTGAACCGCGTAACAACAGACCAGTCAGTTTAACGAATGTTGTGTGCAAGGCCTGAAGAGAATCATTTCATTAATTAGTATGACATTACCATCATTCTCAGCATTACAAACATTAAAAAGAAACACCTGCAAAGTCACACTAAATGAAGGCCAGTTAGATATCCAGATGTTTGAAAGCCAATAAGAAACAGTCGGTTCTGATGCAATTCTAAAAGGAACAGATAGAGTTCAGGCATCGAACAGACACTGGTAGGCAATTCCCTTCCTTGCGGCATTAATGCTCAACCAAAAAGCATCACAACTTTTGCAAACTGTACACTGTAATCAGAGAACCTCAAACAGTAAGTAATTTTATCACGACCTACTTCATATCAAGCTTCATCAATCGATATGTCTGCAATTAAAAAGGGGTAAAAGAACACGGTGAAAATCACAAGATCTCAGATCTGATTTTCTGAACAAATTGCACAGCACAGGCTGTGGCCGACATTTCACATTAAACGACAAGCTATTTCCATATAGGGCCTATACCATCATCAATAGTGAGCTATCTGTAGGAAACTGAAGTGACACGTGTAACTACAGACCAGTCACTTTAACAAGTGTTGTGTGCAAGGTCCTGGAGAGAATAACTGTTAAGTATGCTACTGTGTTGCACTTGAATGACTATGAATACCATTAATCTCAGCATTACAAACATTAAAAAAAAACAAAATGTATTTTGGGGATCCGGCGAAAATTTGGCGATTTCGGTGATTCGCTGCGCATATTAATATCTCAATAAACGAATATTAGAGTTTGATTTTGACCCGCGACTTTTGGACTTATTAAAATAAAATAAAAAATAGAATACGGTGGGATTAATACAGCAAAAGACAAGTTTTACCCTTACCCTCTGCAAAGTGTCCTTTTATTGGCCTACCCATATTAACCTCTACATTATTACCATTAAAACTCTTATCTAAAACTGTCCATATGATGATCTAAATATACTACAATAAATGTATTCTTATTTGTTATTCTTAAGACCCGGACGATTGCTATAAACATAGTTACTCGTTGATACCCCACTTTTCTTCTTATAGCGCCTGTATAAATCAAAGCGTTTCATCTAAACGCTCAATGGGCTTGAGTTGGGCTTGATTGCAGAGCGGCCCGTCGCTTCAACGCGGTACCAACTACAGCTGGAACCCGGTTTCCGATGAAAAAAACAACCTATTATTATACCCCTTATTAGTTAAAAATTTACTAAACGCTTGTCACCATCGTAATCCTCATCATTAAATTAGTAGGAATATGTAACATTTTTACCTATATCATACGGAATTCTGTTCAGTAGTACTACAGGCACCCGGTTTGACGATGAAAATTCAACCCCTAATTTCACCTATTAAAATACAAAATTTTGAAAAAAGCTTCACGCCATCGCTAGGAAACCCCATACAAGGAACCCAAATCTATTAAAATATTGCCGATATCGCCAAAAATGAAGATTTTTTAAAGTTCCCCAGTTCAACTGTGAAAGGTCCAGGCCCCGCTTTACTTGAAACAGGTATAGTAGTAGTAGTAGTAGTAGTAGTAGTTGTAGTAGTAGTAGTAGTAGTAGTAGTAGTAGTAGTAGTAGTAGTAGTAGTAGTAGTAGTAGTAGTAGTAGTAGTAGTAGTAGTAGTAGTAGTAGTAGTAGTAGTAGTAGTAGTAGTAGTAGTAGACCTGCTGGGCCTCTGGCGTGGCTTAAAATCCCGTAAGCTGAATAAGTCTGAGATGGCCTCTGGCGTGGCTTAAAATCCCGTAAGCCCATAGTTTGTTGGTAGCTTTGTGTTGTTTATTTTGTCGTTGTCCTGTGATGAGCCGAGGAATAAAAGGAGGATGATAGAAGACCAGATAAGAAGGAAGAGATGGAGGTGGAATCGAGATGAACGCGGATATAGGCCTACTCAGAAATATCAACTGAACATTCTTCCTCAAACTGTCGGCAAGGAGGTCTGGGGAAGCGCCGTTAAGCTATAGGACATTTTCGGAAAGGCCGAAGACTAACTCATAACCGTCAGGACTCCAGATACTACAGTAGGTGTATACTAGTGTTGTTTTCGTTAACGGTAACGATAACGAAAACCTTCGTTAACGAAAACTTAAGGTTTTAGTTAACTAAAACTATAACTAAAACGAAAACTGATACAAAAACGATAACGAAATAAAAACTAAAACTACCGGAACCCACGAAAAACGATAACTGAAACTAAAACAGTCCAAACTAATAATAACGAAAACATATAACGAAAACCAAAACTAAAACGCCCAACGAAAACCTATAGCTGTAGGACCGTCGCCATTATTGGTTTTCATCATTTCATTAATTATCGAACACGGCTCCACCAGCCCACCACCTCCCGAAGTAATTAATCCGGACGCAGTCGGGCCACCCGGGCGACAGGGTAACATTTCCTTACAGCTAACCAGTGATGCCAATCGTTTAAGAGATAAACCAAGCGGCCAGCGCTAGTGATCATCCCAGCTCCCAAGTTCCCATTCCCAGCGGCCGCAGCGTTTCTAATTGGTGCTAATTGAACGCATCAGTTATAACCCAAGTTGCCAACGGACGCAGTAGGCCAGTAACCCCAGCTCATTATCGTTAAATCTTTTCCAATGATGAGTCATTAAGAACCACGGAACCACCGCAAGTCATTACTCGATCTGCAAAACGTCCATCCCGCTCACCGGCTACAGTTACTAGTCTTTAGAATCACGTCATTTACTAACTTTTTTAGTCGGCAGTTTGCGCGGTTACATGACTTACATCGAAGCTCGTTATCTTCAACTGTTAGAATTTTCCAATGTGTCGAAACTAAATTTAGCAGTCATTAAAAGGCTAAAAATGTATATGTGCATGGCATACTACCATACTGAACACATTGCTGTAAACCTAATTATTGCTTTTTGTAATAGGCCTAAACTGATGTACATTCACGATGGCTAAGTGTCAGACTATCAGTGACCAAATAACTGAAACTAAAACTAAAACGAAAACTAAAAAAACTAAAACTGAAACTAGGAGGTTTCAGTTTTTATTAACTATAACTAAAACTAAAACTAAAACTTGATGTAAAAACGAAAACGAATAATAACTAAAACACCTAGCACGGGAAACTAATAATAACTGAAACTAAAACTCGAGGCAAAACTAAAACATCACTAGTGTATACTCCGTGAGCACGGTGAGCGCCATGAGCTCCAGCGGTTTTAGATTATTATGCTTGGGCAAAGTTAGGCCTGTAGAACAGTTGTAAACTCTGCTGGTATTAAAAGTTATAAAGAGGTGACGATGTAGGATGAACTTGATGAAGCTGTATTTCAGACTGAACTAGTAATTAGCGCAATAATTATTTAATTTACCATGATTATAATATTTATGTTTTATGATGTTCGGGGTGTCTGTTTAAGTTTTCAGCTAAGTTAAAACTGGCAGACTTGTGCTGATATCGGTCGCTTCAGATATTCACAGATCTACACGAGCGTTTAATGCCTCCAGTTCATCCAGTTCCATATAGCCTCAGCCTGCAGTATGCGAAGCTTCAAGTTTAACATGCTCAACAAACGTTCCTACATGTAATTGGCATCTTCGAAGGTCGTCAACAGAGGAGGGAGGATTTAAAATGACGTCTGAAGAGGAGAGATCTTGTATGAATGCTTCAATGTTTTTGGAACTGATGAGGCGGTGAGATTGAGACACAGGATAAGGACGTGGAGTAGGTAGTATGTTAACTTGTTAAGACATGTGAAAATTGGGTAATGATCGGATGGCGTATCAAAAGTTGAGTATAATCAGCATACTGCTGTAATTAGACCCCAAAGTTATTATGGCTATGCGGCTGATTGGTTAAGTGGAGATCGTAAATAGTAGGCCTAGGGGGCCGAGGACAGTTCCCCTATAGGGCCTATAATAGGGACACTAGCAGTGCAAAGGGAGAGATCCGATCGAGCAGTACCAATATCCACTGGCTGAGACCGATTGCAGAGGTAAGAAGCAAGCCATTTTAAGGCAGTCCCAAAGACACAGAAGCTTTTGACGAATCTAGAAAGTAGTATAGCTGGTGGTCGACAGTGTCAAAAGCAACACTAAGGTTAATGCATACTGAGAGTGAGAGGCATGCATTTCATGTAGGCCACCATTACATGAGAAAGTGTTGCCCAGCATAAAGGCAAGAGCAGTTTCACGGTAACATGACAGCACAACCCAAAGATTTTCTCTTTTGAGGCATTCTAAGGCTTTTATCTTCAGGCTGGGTTTCGCTCTAGAACTTCAATCTTCAAAGAGGGTAGGCGGGTGGAAGAAGAAATAAATGGCTTTATGAGTGAATGCATGCAAGGATGGATGGATGAATACATGAATGAATGACTTGATGGGTGGATAAATGTATGGATGGATGAGTGGATGGATGAGTGGATGAATGGCTGAATGGTCTGACGGGTGGCTGTTGTTGTTTGGTGGATGAATAGATGGGTGCACGGATCGATGTATGGAGCTTCAGTTCACTTTCGATATTTGGATAGGATTAAGATGTTCAGATAGGGATTCTTTTTCAGGTTACTTCGATGGACTTAAATAGATGAATCGATGACTGGAGGGACGGATGATTTGAATATAGATTGATGATGGATGGATACACCGACAGAGAAACCAGTTGATTGGTGTGTGGGTGATTGGATGAATGAATGTCTTGATGGGGGTGGATGGACGAATAGTGGTAACAGTTCTTGTTTTTTGGTTCAAAAGAAAATCAGCTTTTTGCTTGTTTATTTTTGGCTTATGGCAAACGAATATTTAATTGACACGGCGATATTTAGGCCTAAGCAAATCTTCAAGATTTCGTCAACGTCATCTGGACAAAATACGCCTGAAAACTAAAAATGTTAAAATGTGAAACCCTTTATAATATAAAGTTTATTATATAAACCTCTGTATGAAAATGTGAAACCCTTTATATATATATATATATATATATATATATATATATATATATATATATATATATATATATAATCTATGGTCGAATCATTAGGATTTCTGATATATGAGGACAATAGATATGAAACTTTCTGCAGCGCTCTCTAGCGACCACGGGAAAAACATCTGGACAGCCAACCAGCCTTGGATCATGTAGGTGTATCTCGTAGGTACAGCAGTAATCGCGATAAAATTAACATAAATGTTTCAGAAGGCATTTAATCTGTCATTACAAATCAACCAGGACTAATTACCATGCCTGGTCTCAGCATGATTAGCCCTAGAGCGCTCGATCTGTAGCGCTGCGAGTACTGGTTCGAGGTTTCTGTGTAGTGACCTTAACATAACATAAAACAATTAAGGGTTTTAAGTGGTTCAGAAGACGTGTAGTCTGTGTTAGAACCACTGCAAAATAACCTGGAACGCTTAATAACCCAACTTTCCAAGCTTCTTCTTAAAAGCTGTTATTAGTGTCCACTGAGACAGTATAGGCCTACTATCGTCCAAACCATTCCAGAGGTCTAACTCTTTCACTAAAGAATTTTGCCTTACTATTCCCTTCGGCTTCTTAAATAATTTGTACCCGTGTCCCCGAATTGCTCACCTCAGTATTCATAGGCGCCAACTTTTAGTAAAGGGTACTGGGGCAAGAATTCCATTCCCAAGATCCCGTGATCGGATGTGATCCCATCGCCTATCCTGCCCTGTCTTCCCCCTCTCCGAGTTTCCCCTTTCCTCAAGCCCTTTCAACTGGGAAGAGACTAATTGTAATGCTATGCAACAGTGCTTCCTCTGCCCAATCATAAAGACAAGCACAAAGCAACCGGCGGCGCTGACACAATCTCTTGTTGCGGTACTTCAAAGCGTGAACGTTTCACAACAAACTCATCCATCGTAATGACTATATAATTAGTAACCTTTATGGCTGTAACAATAAATAATTCTGTTTTGAAAGATTTGTTAACAACCAGTGGCGTAACAAACTAGCCGGGGCCCTTGGACATTCTAAGCTTGGTGGCCCTTACCTATCGAAAAGTTAAAGTACTGAGATAGCTATTTAAAACTGCATGCATTAGTTAAGTAATAATAATAATAATATTTATTCTTTAATTAAGCGCCTGCAAACGCACTGCGCTGTACATGTACATGTTATGCGATCAACCTTAACTACTAACAGAACAGACAGCCTGCAATACAATAAGTAAAAAAAATATTGAACGTTATCATCAATGATCCATAGTTCAAGTCACATTAATAGTTCAAGACAAAACAAGAATACAACAAAAATGTATTTGTCAATTTGGCCTGTCGCTTATCTATAGACTAGTTACATGCTACATGCATAGCTAGCGTACACTAACACTGCAGATAAAAGAATTACATAATGAACGAAGAATCATGAACAGAGTACTTCATCAAGCACGTGCAGTACTGTAACAGTAGTCAATAGGTTAGGTTACCGGGGTACCTACTGAATAGTTCAAGTGAGATTAATAATTGAAGTTAAATTGCCTTGAATTAAAAAATAAAAATGAAATGTTTCACGAAGTGAAGCAGATTACTTATGTACTACGTAAATAGCAAATCAACCAACTGCCATTCTAAATTTTGAAGTTCCTTACCATCAGCTGAGTCTTAGTATCTCTAGTTCAGGAGAGCTTTAACCGGCGATAAGAAATTTCTTTTTTGTTTGTTTAAAAGTAAATGAATAACTGCATAGGCGTAGCTACATTGAAGCAAGAGGAGGCAGTTGCCTCCTCTTGGTTTTATAAATTTGAAATTGTCATTTAGTTATACCCCTGCACCTCGATTTTGCCTCCTCTTGAACGGTGAATCCTGGCCCAAGAGAAGAAATTTAAGAAGAAATCCCAAAAAACGTCATCAAATGTTTTGGGCAGCAATCTCCAAAAAAGGTCATCAAAGTTTTTGACAGAGAAATGTCCCCCAAAAGGTCATCAATTTCTGGGCAGCAACAGCAATCTCCAAAAAGGTCATCAAATTTTTTCAAGATTTTTTTGCCTCCTCTTGAATTTAAGTCTGGCTACGCTCCTGAACAACTGTATTCTGAACAAGAGGGACCAGTACGTTCGCTCTCTTCCTCCAACCCTCCGTTCCCTCTCTTCCTCCAACCCTCCGTTCCCTCTCTTCCTCCAACCCTCCGTTCCCTCTCTTCCTCCAACCCTCCGTTCTCTCTCTTCCTCCAACCCTCCGTTCCCTCTCTTCCTCCAACCCTCCGATCTCTCTCTTCCTCCGACCCTCCGTTCCCTCTCTTCCTCCAACCCTCCGTTCCCTCTCTTCCTCCAACCCTCCGTTCCCTCTCTTCCTCCAACCCTCCATTCCCTCTCTTCCTCCAACCCTCCATTTCCTCTCTTCCTCCAACCCTCCATTTCCTCTTTTCCTCCTAACCTCCATTCCCTCTCTTCCTCCAACCCTCCATTTCCTCTCTTCCTCCAACCCTCCATTTCCTCTCTTCCTCCTAACCTCCATTCCCTCTCTTCCTCCAACCCTCCATTCCCTCTCTTCCTCCAACCCTCCATTTCCTCTCTTCCTCCTAACCTCCATTCCCTCTTTTCCTCCAACCCTCCATTTCCTCTCTTCCTCCTAACCTCCATTCCCTCTCTTCCTCCAACCCTCCATTCCCTCTCTTCCTCCAACCCTCCATTTCCTCTCTTCCTCCAACCCTCCATTTCCTCTCTTCCTCCTAAACTCCATTCCCTCTCTTCCTCCAACCCTCCATTCCCTCTCTTCCTCCAACCCTCCATTTCCTCTCTTCCTCCTAACCTCCATTCCCTCTCTTCCTCCAACCCTCCATTTCCTCTCTTCCTCCAACCCTCCATTTCCTCTCTTCCTCCAACCCTCCATTCCCTCTCTTCCTCCAACCCTCCATTCCCTCTCTTCCTCCAACCCTCCATTTCCTCTCTTCCTCCTAACCTCCATTCCCTCTCTTCCTCCAACCCTCCATTTCCTCTCTTCCTCCAACCCTCCATTTCCTCTCTTCCTCCTAACCTCCATTCCCTCTCTTCCTCCAACCCTCCGTTCTCTCTCTTCCTCCAACCCTCCATTTCCTCTCTTCCTCCAACCCTCCATTTCCTCTCTTCCTCCAACCCTCCATTTCCTCTCTTCCTCCTAAACTCCATTCCCTCTCTTCCTCCAACCCTCCGTTCGCGCTCTTCCTCCAACCCTCCGTTCGCTCTCTTCCTCCAACCCTCCGTTCGCTCTCTTCCTCCAACCCTCCGTTCGCTCTCTTCCTCCAACCCTCCGTTCGCTCTCTTCCTCTCACCCTCCGTTCGCTCTCTTCCTCCAACCCTCCGTTCGCTCTCTTCCTCCAACCCTCCGTTCGCTCTCTTCCTCTCACCCTCCGTTCGCTCTCTTCCTCCAACCCTCCGTTCACACTCTTTCTCCCTTCCTCCATTCGCTCTCTTCCTCCAACCCTCCGCTGAACTACTTTAAATTCATCCGAGGCCAATTAACATGATGAATGAAAACTGCAGTCCTGCGGAGACAGTGTAATGTGTACAGTGTAATGTGTAGTGTGTACAGGCCACAAGGCATGTAGAGAGACATTGAGAGTGACAGACTGCTGCAGAGACAGAGCGAGAGAAAACAGAAGACAGACGAACAAGGCAGATTGCCTGATATAATTTCAGGCATTTCTTAGCGCTGGAGCTGAAAGATACATCGTTAAAGTGTATGCAGTGACTCTGCGCCTGAAAGGGGATAATCTGGCTCGTGTACAACTGGCTGTGGGTCGACCAGGGTCAAATACTCCGGCTGTCAGACACATCTAGTGACATAGTTTAGACCAACGATGTTAAAGGTGAGGAGACACCACACTTACATACGTCTGTGGCCCTGTTAATCATGTATCATGAAGCATCCGTCATATATACAGGCTAGTTCAGACTGCAGAGAAGCTGAGACATACACGGAAAAAGTACATGAAATTTCTTTAGTTAAAAGCATGGGACCCTTGGAAACAGTAAATATGAAGGCCGCAGAGGTTTCTTTGTTCCTTAATTAAAAGTAAATAAGTTTAATTAAGCATTTTTAATTTCTTATATTTTGAATGGCCAAATATGTACTGGGGCGAAAATATACTCTCGCCCCGAACCTTGGTGGAGTATTGGGGCGAACGTCTCTGTTGCCCCTGTGGAGTCGGCGCCTATGTCAGTATTGTATCCTTGTCTCTGCATGGTGAATATTGTCCTTCTAATCATACCTTGAGCAAGTCCTTTACGCGCAGCTGCTCAGCGCCTTCAGTGTCCGGTCATATATGCAGGGTGGGAATTGTCGAGGGGTCAAACCCCCTAGTCGTCTTAGTACCCCAACAGACGTCTTCATTGCACACCCCAGGGGGTCGTTTCCAAATCTCGTTGTTGTGCTAGTGTGATTTAGCATTACTTGACTCGAGTCTCTGACAAAGAGAAGAAATTTCTACGGTGTATCATGTATGCACTTTTGAATTTTCCCAACAAAGGAATTGATTTTGATTAGAGTCTGACTATCAAACTGCTAGTATCGAAATCAGCTGCTTTCAAATTTCGTTGACATCAGTTTGCAAAATACTGATAAATTGTTCAACCCCTTGGTCTTTTTTCTACAATTCCCACACTGCGTATATGCACTTCTGAACTTCTTAAACGACGTGATCGTGTCCACCGACACCCAAATAGGGTCAACAGGGACTTTGTAGCATCGTATCATTATGCAGAGCCGAAACGCTATCAACGGTTAATTAATGTCGACCTACTTCAAAAGTTCACACGAACTCACCAAAACTGCATCTCTTCCTATATTATTTTTGCGCAGTGCGCACGCTTCACACTCGAAACTGAAAGCACCAGTGGCGGCGATCTTGTTTGACAGGTGGTGGGGGGGGGGAACATTTTGGAACTGATCTGGTGAAGAGTTTCGAAGCGATCTTGTGAAAAAATTTGACGACCTTTTTTGGTGTTTCCTCGAAATTTTGGGGTCCGATGTATGGCGTGTCCCCCTACTCTTAAAGGTGGGGGTCTTGTCCCCCTCAACCCCCCCGGGATCGCCGCCCATGGAAAGCACTCTAGGCATTTTCACAAACCCTATCCAGATTCCTACTCTTCCCCTTGCATGTCTCGCCGCTCCAGTTCCCAACACTATAACCGTACTAGTACGACCCTTCGATCTAGACCGGGGACCGATTTTGACCATACCTTCCTATCGATTTTGTTTTTACGGAGCACCTTTGAACAAGCCCGCTCTTTGGGGCGCTGTGGAAATCTCTAGATTAGGGATCATGCATAAAGGACGTCCGAAAAGACCACCTACTTTGAACCCCTCCCTCTCCTTGTCCGCATTTGATATTACCCTACCCTCCCCTCCCCTTTGCGGACGCCCACACGCCAAAGCCAATGAACGGTCGCTATATATACAAACGCGTGCATTTAAACAGCTCTTCCAATTCCTGTTAATTGGAAGAGCTGTTCAAATGCACACGTTTGTATACATAGCGACCGTTCATTGGCTTTGGCGTGTGGACGTCAGATCAAAACTTGCTCCCACTCCGAGGCAACGATGGTGGGCGAGATTCCCACACTCACTGCGGACGTCCTCTAGGTACGAACCCTATCCTTAGCTTTCTTTAGATTATCTTACAACGGTTCAATAACCAGCGCCCACAGTTCCTGCTATAACAACGGTTAGTAAATCATTGTAACGGTTGCATTAAAATCAATCTTCAATTTTTTAAACTGCTCATTCAGATATTTTTCTATTAATCATCATTTGTGCTCATAGTGCCTCGCGAAGTGTTGACATTACTCGTTCACTCACCAAGATCATTTGGTTCATGGTCTTCTGTTCCAAAGCCCTGGATCTCACTTTATGTAATCGAGCATGTACATGTACATGCATGTAGCAGTGTCGGCACTTAACCATCAGCCCTACGCTGGTCCTCATACAACTCACACACTGGCAACAGTGTCTTGTTAAAATCGTGGTTTTTCTAACAAAGTATCAAAGCACTTTCTGTCCAAATATCAAGTGATTACAACGAATTTAAAGTAACAATTCTAAAAAATACTTCCAAAGTAGCCTGCTTCTTTCTCAAAACCAAGAACTTTCTATTAAATGAACCAAAGCGATTTGATAGAAATTCAAATAACCCAAACAATTTTCAAGACACCAAAGGCATCTAAACAACTTTTTTTTAACAGACTGGAACAGAAAGCAGCACACAAAAATCTGCACACTGACTGGATACTAAAGAGACACTTGCTCAATATTAACTGTTGTTACCCAACAATAATACCCTGCATAATAATTGAAAAATATATCAAGAATGCAGTTAACAACACAAAATCTTAAACATATAATATTATCAAATCCATTGATTTGTACAACATGCATCTGCACAAGAGAACAGTGCCATTCAAACTCAAGTACAACTTTACTACACTTGCGAGTTTATGCAGCTGAATGTTCAGGTCCCTACTCTTTTTCAGTTAGCCCTCCGAAGTACAAACACACAAAACAAAACACTCTACAATGGTGGTCAGATCAGCTGGTCTAAGGCCAAAACAAAACTAATCATTTTTCTAAGAGTGGAAGGACTCTACCTTATCTAAAACAGGACTTTACCAGAACATTTGTGTGGCTAGTCTCGCACAACAAAGAGAAGAAACTGAAAATGCTGTTACTACCTATAAACCCAGTATCTAAAGTAAAGCTGGTCAAGTCCAAACATCTTGGTTTTTGTGAATTCCATAGTCAAAAAGCATGATGACAACTGGATGATGCAAGCTCTTTAGTTTTGCTTCTCAAAGTAGGCCTTGCTATCCTTTGGGTTAGGCTTAATTGTAGATGAACCTGGTTTCCAGCCAATTGGGCAAACTAAAACAGACCACAAAACAGGAACATTAAGTCAGCCGATTATGGCAACAGAGTCATAATGACCAACACATTAAGCGCTCGTGCGACGTTCTTAAAAAGAACTTCACAAATATTAGCAAGATACATACATAGGAACATTAAATCGGCTGATTATGACAACAGATGGTCAATAATGAATGAGTCATAGACAAAACCTAGTGCACCTTTTGTTCTTAATGAACTTTGGCACAAGTTACGTACATACACAATGCTTTAATGAGGTCCTTACAGATGTTCTTTTATGTGCCTGGATAACAAATTAATTAACTAATATCAGCGAATACCAAAAGATCTGCATAACAAAGGGTCATTATAGATGAAACTTAGACCCAGATTCCTTAACAGACTGCACATTAATTCACAGCTGAATCCACTGTTCCAAAAAACATGTGTGATCAAATCAAGAACTTGTTAAATGAAGACAAACAGTTTTTAAATGTCTGTAGCCAATCTCTAACATTTCAACCTCAAGAAAGGTGACAATATCATGTGAAACATCATATGAAAGATGAAGTGATAACATCCTGTGAAACATCAAGTGAAAACATCATGTGAAACATGAAGTGATAACATCCTGTGTGTGAAAACATCATGTGAAACATCATGCGAAACATCATACATGTGAAAAGACCACTCCACACCAACCAGCTTCACATCCATTCACTCAAAGCATTCATACAGCCCCACAATTACCACATAATCTAGTCAACATTTGCAACATGTATGCTTGTATAATAACAAACCATTTCCTTAATGCCACTGAAAAATCCTTTAAAGTGTTCCTTCTACCATAAATAATGTTAGACTTTATTTAATTTAAGAACCAGAAACAAAGCTCACTTAGCTGGGCAAGTCGCCACAGACAAACAAAAACGAAAAAGGAAAACACCAAAAAATAAAACAACATCCAGTGATGCAGGTCAACACCTATCCAAGAGTTGATAGTTGTTACCATTAATACCACTTCTGACAAGCCCTGTAATTAATATGGAAAAGTCGAAGGTACATCTACCTTCTCCGTGTTCATCGTTGAACTGGAAAGCCTGAACCAGTCTCAGAGTCTCGTCCACGGAGCGACCCACGGGCAGGTCGTTCACTGTGATCTGACGTAGGTGACCCTTCTTGTCGATGATGAAAAGTCCCCTGAAAAATGCAACAGATGCATTACAATCTTCATTTCACATCTTCAATGAAAACAATTGCTATAACAATGGCATTTAAAGGCAATAATTATGACATTGATACTTAGGGTCAGTGTTGACGAGTTAAGTTGAGATTCGAATTAAAATGCACCATGAGAATAAAACGACAAAAAAGTAACGGTCTTCTGTAATTTCAAATTGAATGCATTTATGACGGATCAATTTCATACAACAGGTGCCTTCTCAACTTGTCACAACTAGGAGTATCAGTTAATATTATAAAACACATAAACAGCAAAACTTAGGTATTTTGAACTCCAGTAATTTGAACTTCCGGTTATATTGAATAGCAGTCAGCCACAAACAGTGCAAACACATACAAACATAGCTTTTTTATATTGAACCTGCTTATATTGAAGTCTCGCTTATAGCGAAGGCGTTCTATGGTCCTTATCGAACTGCAGACTGGCAGATATACCGAAGTTACAGTAGCACTCTGCAATGTGACACTACGGACTCAACTGCAGATGAATGATGAATATCAGATGTTTTCTTTGCTGACTGACTTCAGGCATGAGACAATGAGTGATGCTGTGTATGTCTGGTCAATGGGAGGGGTCAGTCAATTGAGGCAAAGTGCTACCTAATTCGCCGATGTACCTTAGCTCCAATTTTACTG
>OY744608.1:65128671-65131171 GCA_963556255.1 Allolobophora icterica
ATTTTTCCAGATAGCGTTCTTGTTCCCGTTCTCCCATCGTACCAATTCCGCTGCTAAATTTTCCCTCCGCCGCGGTCAACGAACTACAACTACGTGTTATTTGTGAAGTCCAAAATACAGCGCGAATGTATGGAATAAACCGCACCGTATTGGGTAATTTCATATATATATATATATATATATATATATATATATATATATATATATATATATATATATATATATATAGCGCTGTCGTGACGTTGTAGTCCACAGGATGGAACATGGATTAAGATCAGATTGCCGTATCATTAAATTTTTTGAAGAGTATGGGGTGTCAACAATCCTTGATGCCATACGATGCCATTAAACTGTTGCCTGCTCACGAACTCTGAATAGTACCCCACCCGGTGCGATTGTCACTGCGTCCCATTTCAAAGAATTCACCAATTTGTTTAAGGTCCAAAAACGAAGAAAACAAAAAACCAGAACCACTCGGCTTAACCCAGACTTAATTAAACTTCGGAACTATTACTGCTGACAAATTTGTTTGCTTAATTAGTAGCAGCCGCTCGACGCTAGGGGCGTCACCTTGGAAGAAGGAAAAATCTCGCATTCCTGCCCTACTTAGAATTATTTCACCCGCTGGAACAACTCTCCGAGATTTAATGTCGCTGAAAGGATTTGAAAAACACATTTCGCGATCGTAAAACTGAGATATACTGCTCGTTTGATTATATTTACTGCTTAACCGGCCGTTAATTACGGCATTTCGTGTCATAACAAAGATGATTTGCGTCGCCCTCCTCCTTCATCCAGGCTTGGGGGTGGCACTACCAGGGCACGGGCGGAGTTGAAACAAAATGTACTTGGAAAGTCATTAGTAATTTAAGACTTGTTATATACGCTCTGGTATCAGTAGGTATTTGCCAAATATAGGCTTACGTCGAGTTTCCGTAAAACGTGCTCAGTTCTTCACTGTTCGAAACTCGTCTTTCTCTATGGAGGGGAAATGACGTCAGAATGTCTGTAGCAATATGACGTCATTTCGGAAAGGAATGCGCAGTTTAAGAGAAATCTTTCCGATACGAGAGGGCGTACGTTTGTCATCTGAGAGTGGTATTCTGCAATCTGCGTGAAACCTATCCGCGGAACATTCCTTGATAATCGTTGAATTCGGTGCGATTTGTCGGATCAAACGTCGTCCTCTGTTCAACAAAGCAGCGACGTGATTGACGCTAAACGATTCTCTCTGCTATTTAATGTCGCAGCTAAGTGGAAATAAATGGCAACGGTTTAACGCATTATGTTACTAAGATTATTCTGTTCGTTATTTTAGGATTAATAACACGCCAATTAGGACTAATTAATACCAAGCCAATTAGGACCGTATATCTGTACATCCATCTATTCGTCTATCCTTTCGGCGTTAGTTTAACCACACAGCCATCCATTCAATGAATTGTTGAAACATGTCTCGTTCGTTAGCTTTATTTTTCGAATTTCTTTCTTCATTCATCCGCCGTTTCATATGTCCATCCATCCACCCGTCCGTCCGTCCGTCCGTCCGTCCATCCACCCGTCCGTCCGTCCGTCCATCCACCCGTCCGTCCGTCCGTCCGTCCCTCCCTCCCTCCCTCCCTCCATCCATCCATCCATCCATCCATCCATCCATCCATCCATCCATCCATCCATCCATCAACCTACCTTTCACTGATTGACTGTCAGTAATTCATCAATTCATCCATTTTCAATCATCCATTTATCCCTCTTTTATCCATCTATTCATCCATTCACAGCGCCGTACTTACGACGTTATCAACCTTGAACAGCTGCGCACAACCCTGGTAGAACTTCTGTTTCTCGTCAACTCCTGGTCTCTTTAAATAAACACGTAACTCCCTCATCGGATGCTAATTCTGCAACAGATGCATCTTACAAATCGGGTTCACACGACAGCTTAACCTTTAGAATAAGAGTAAACGGCGACACGGGATCATCCTGCTTACTTCGATGCTCACTTCCAGTTTCCTCTCCAAATTAATGTCCCACCTGTTAAAGAATTCATATTGCTATCCATCTAATCCTCCTCCAAATTGAAGTCTCACCTCTCCAAGAATTCCTACCCTAACTCCGCCAATCCTCCGCCTTCCAAGCGTTCTCATCCTCCACGAAACCCGTCATAGCAGCTCCTCTTCTTCCTTTCCTGGTAACCGGACTGGGGATCTTGCCTCAACATCTTTGACATCAGTACCGCTCGTGAATAGGCTGGTGCCCTGCACTTAAGTTTGGAGTAGCGCTTTAGAAATTCTGAGTTTACGATTACGATTACGAGTCATTCCTTCCGTAACAGGTCTCTTAGATGACCATAGCCTGTTTATGCTTCTGATAGGTTCAGGAGACGTTACAGAAACAACCAATTGAAGAGATTCATAACAAATAAAGTCTTCTTGCAAAGCCTAAAGCAACGTACCCTATTTAACATCGGCATCAGTTTCAGCTATTTAGACCACACATTGTA
>OY744608.1:65136171-65156171 GCA_963556255.1 Allolobophora icterica
CAAGTATCGTTTCCCGTTTATCTAAAAGCGATATCTAAATTATTATTACATTGCACTCTTTTCCGTGTATGCATGTAAGTAAGTAAGTAAGTAAGTAAGTATGTATGTACGTACGTACATTATGTATGTATATGTTTATGCATATATGTATGTATTTATGCATGGATGTATGTATGTATGTAGGTAAGTATGTATGTATGTATATGCATATGTATGTATATGCATGTGTGTATGTACATATGTAGTTATGTATGTATGTACATATGTAGTTATGTATGTATGTATGTATGTATGTACGTATAATGTATTTATGCATGATGCATTTATGCAATCACGTCTGACTGATTTAAATGCTTATTAATTTATTTATAAGTGAACCTGTACTTACCTGTATTACTCAGGAATTTTACGTCTATTCTTTCGTCGATCTTCTTTTGGTTCCAAGATCCTTGAAATTTCCTTCTGATGATCGAATGTCTCTCCTAATGCGAGCGATGATTCTGTCTACAGCCGCTTAGAACAGTTCTTTTATGACTCCACTGAAATAAGGAAGCAACGGCGCGCATGCAGCCACACTTCTCAGCCGGACGAAACTTCAGCCGTGGACCAGAAAGAGAGCAAGACGAAGATAGGGCTAGCAGAGATAGTCTCGACTGCCGCTATTAAGTCCACGTTGATTCAAGAAACTGCTTCCACGTTCTGTCTGTGTATGCGTGTTTGTCTGCGTGTGTCTGTGTGTATGCCTCTTTGTATGTATGAATATATCTCTGTATGTATGTGTGCATGTATTATGTATATAACCCATGCATGCATTTTTACATGAAACCAACGCCCTGGAAAAAGAGCTTTATCATATTCGCTTTATATGGCTGCATTTTCTCATTTAAACTGCAATTTTTATAGCAGTAATAGTAGTAGTAGTAGTAGTAGTAGTAGTAGTAGTAGTAGTAGTAGTAGTGGTAGTGGTAGTGGTAGTGGTAGTGGTAGTGGTAGTGGTAGTGGTAGTGGTAGTGGTAGTGGTAGTGGTAGTGGTAGTGGTAGTGGTAGTGGTAGTGGTAGTGGTAGTGGTAGTGGTAGTGGTAGTGGTAGTGGTAGTAGTAGTAGTAGTAGTAGTAGTAGTAGTAGTAGTAGTAGTAGTAGTAGTAGTAGTAGTAGTAGTAGTAGAGGTGGTGGTGGTGGTGGTGGTAGTAGAAGCAGAGGCAGCAGCAGTAGTAGTAGTAGAAACCCAACTGATCCAACTGATGATTTCTGACTATGATTTCGCTTGTCTGGTGCAGTTCTATAACGGCGCAATAGAAGTCATTTTTTAGATTAGATGTGGGAAGCGAGCAATCTCACACGCTCGCTCAGATATGCTGATTAAAATCTCCCACTCGGCTGGCGCCACATTGATGGTTTTCAGTTTGTAACATCTGTTGGCAGCCAGGACCGTTGACAACGACCTCCCCCTTCATCGAGGCTTGAGACTGGCAACACCGGAAAACGGCAATGGCGGAGATGACTTGCAGCACTCGATCCAGCAGTATAACGATATCTTATAGCTGGCCAATAAAGGTCGTTGTTGTCGATGGAAAGCATTACAGAAAGTAAAGAATTCAACGCGATTGACGAATAATAATAGTACAATGAAGTTTCCTATTAAAGGTGTCTAATTTGACCTTATTTATTTAGTAGGCTAATATCCAAAGTATCCAAAGTTTAGCGACATCTTGTGCAACCAAAGACCGTAAAAGTTGATTGGTTGCAGTGTACTATTCCGAGCGATTCAATGAGGAAACATATATAGTAGAATGAAAGCTACCAGCAAAGGTATAATTTATAATCTGAGTATTTATTTATTAACATCCACCGTTTAACGACATCTCGTACCATCAAAGGCAGTTGACATCCATATAAAATGTAATAGTTCTCGATGTTCGTATGGCATACCCCAAGCAGGGACTCAAATTGTACTCGCACGGAAGCTAGAATATCTGTATATATAGGGTCGTTTGTAAACGTTATAGAGGTGTCTAATAAAAGATTATCCAGCGCTCAACGGGATCTTGCCGCGGCCATGACCGCTAACGTTGACCTCATCTGACTTAATAAACAACCCAGCAATCGCGTGAATGGGTGCCTGAAGAGTTTAACGACCTTTAATGACCTCAAAGACAGTTGTCCTGGATAAGAAAAAACTTTTTACAGTTCTCACTGTTGAGGAGGTGTATATAAATAACAGCATAATCCATTGATTGGACTCCTAAAGTTTAACGACACCTTATGTTTTGAAACTATTGATATCGATTGGAA
Organism: Allolobophora icterica; assembly: GCA_963556255.1. NCBI lineage: Eukaryota > Metazoa > Annelida > Clitellata > Crassiclitellata > Lumbricidae > Allolobophora > Allolobophora icterica. The sequence continues at coordinate 65,138,464 of OY744608.1, forward strand.
AGTTGTATAGTTGCCGTTAATCGAGGCTTGTTTCATGTCAAAGATGATTAGCGTCTCCCCCTCATTTTTTAGGCTCTGGATTGGCACTACAAGATAGGAATAAATTCGAGTTTTCACCGTTACATGCTATTGGCTGCTGGACCATTGCTTCCTATGCACTCTGCTTTTATCGCGTTTGTTAATTATCTTTTAATGGTGTCTTAATACAAAATCAAATCTGTCAATGATTATGATGTTGATCATAATAAAAACTATGCAGTTATTATTCAGTCACGGCACTCCTATAGAACAAGTTCACGGACCCATTTGGTACCGAGGCACCCAGGTTCGGGAAACACTGCGATTACGGAACATTCCTAACGATTTATTTATTAAAAACGTCTTTTACCGACATCTTATGGCTGCTATGCCCGTTGACGTCTTTTAAACGATTTACAACGACTTTTCCTAAAGATTTAGGTTGATGCAACAATTCATCAGTTCACTCCTAAAACATGTTCGCTGCCAACGTTCCCTCTAAATTTTTTTCTGCGTGCGCGGAACTGGCGGGTGTTTGAGCAGCCTCATTTCCGGGTGAGCAACACATTTTCAGAAACATTTGTGATTGTAATTTTAAGTTGTAATTACTGACTACATAGTACATACACGTTTGTAATAATGTCTTTTTTTAAATTAAAGACATGTATGGCTTATAAATTACGTATAGTTTTCATACTTTATCGCAATGAAAATATTATGCTACGATTACGAATGTAAAAATTAAATAAACTATAGGCCTACGTGTAGCCTAGTTCTTATTCTATATAGCATCAAAATAATGCTAAACGCTAAAGTTTCTGCCGCCTATCCTTCTGCGATGATCATATTTGAAAAACTCGAGATCTGTCGAGATTGACTTCCAATCCACAATCGTGACAAGACTTTATCCTCATCAAAGTCATGTCCACGTGGTCAGTTTCCAGACGGTTCCGAGATTTGGTCTTGATGGCGTTCATTGGCTAAAACCGCGTTCACAGTCTTGCTGCCTGGAACGTTGCACACAGTAGGCCTAGACGAGCCAACGTGATAAATTGTTCATCGTTGAGTGCAAAATGGACTACGTCGTCGAATGTCTCCATTAACTCGGACTTGAATTTTTCAGAAATTATGAATCTGAGATCACGATACATTCATAGAGATGGCCAGCGATACGTTATCGATCAAAACTTTACCTTACCTCATTGATGTCAGCAATTTTCCGCTTTGAAAACTCTTTTCTTTTTCTCGATCTTCAGCGATTTCAGTTAGTAGTCTGTGTAGGCCTCCGGATTTTTGGCATTTTAGTTTAGACACTGCATGAATCCAAATGCGGAGAATTTTCTGAAAAACTGGCGCTTCAAGTAGGCCGTAATCCATTTTCCAGCGTTTCCCAGTACTGAAATCGCCAACAGCACGAGTTTGTTGACACAACTGACAAACGGCATCATCAGTGCTGTCGCGATAAATGACCGCCCAGTTTCGTTCGTCCGTGTTCTGCTGACGTTGGAAGTTTTGTCTCTACCAGCTCACTAAGCCATTCGGTTTTAAACTTAGAACTAGGGCCTTCACTTTATCTTGAAAAACTGTCTAATACATTCTGGTTCTTTTTACGTTTCGACATCGGTTATAAATTATAGTCACAAAGAAATATTATGCTGTATCAAACCGGTAGCATCTTTCAAAGTGGAATCCTACACGGATAATCTGATAGACACACAGGCCTAATTATAGTAATTAAGGCATCATCGGTTGGAAGCTAGCTAGCCGGCGCAACTGCATTGCGGCAAAGCAGCTCACCAGCATCAGGCTTATCAGCAAGATCTTTCCAGTCAGTGGAGAAACCTTGGGCGACCAGCATCCCTCTCAAATCTCAGTGGGCTATCAGCAAGATCTTTCCACTCAGTGGAGAAAACCTTGGGGTATCAGCATCCCTCTCAATAGGCTGGCCCACCAAGCTGGTCTGCTGGTTATGAGTCAGCACAAGACGTCCCAGTTAATGAGGGACACTGATACAGACAGATACTGGATGTGGAGGTGTGATCACCGATCTATTTATTAATAGAAATCCGTGGTTGTGACCAGCGGTTGTGGCTCGTATGCTCCTGTGCGGGCGCACACAGATCTTGGCCTTCCGTTGACGCAAAGATAAGTAAGAGGGTTAATAATTCAATGGCCTACCTTAAGTTAAACAAAACTTTAGCTCATAATATTTGCTACCAAAACTTGTGCGCGGAATTTTGATACTGCTGCGCGGCATTTTCCAATGAGCTGCGCGGCCGCGCAGCCGCGCAGCTTAGAGGGAACGTTGTTCGCTGCTTATATAATTTATAGTGTCGGTGCCAATCCCTGATCCTGGAGAAAAGAGGAGGGCGACGCTAATCATTTTTCTTATGACACAGTGTTGTTAAACAGCAGCTAACCAACCAATCTTCTCTGTTAGTAATGAGCAGTTAAATGCCAAAATAATTTCTGTCGACGTCAACGGCCTTTGATGCCATAAGAGGTCGTTAAACTCTGGATTCATCCATCTTCCTTTATCAAGGCTTCGGGCTGAGTAACACTGGATATGGAATCCAATAGTTTAACGATATCTTAAAGGATCAAGGGCCGTTGACGTCGAAAGAAAGTTTGAATGACCGTTTGACGGTTGTATAAAAACGTAGACAAACACATGAGCAAAACTAATTAATTTTGTCGCCTTCTGACGATTTATTCGGACAAGAGTCACGAGACAAACCTACAAGTATGGCGGTGCCGTTGAGCTGGCAGTCTCCACGTTTGTCTGTAACTTATCCCGTGTATTTATTGCTTAAGTATGTCTCGAAAGCCGGATTAATTAACACCGTTTAACTCCGCCACAGCCATTTTCAAGATGTCAAATATTTGATAATTCAATACTCTTTCAGACACCTTTAAAATACTTTAAACAGAATCTAAAAAAAGCCGTAAATTCGTTCTTGTTACTGAATGTACATTTTCTGTAAATATTTTATAGCCATACAGAGGACCTTGTAGAAATCTGACATGAAGTTTGAAACTAATAAATATGTGTAACCGTTTGTATTATCTTTCAAACTGACTTCTTCAAGTGGTGACAGTGTCAAACCTGATAAAAGAGGGGGACGTCAAGATGTTATCAAATATCCGATAATTAAATGCGCTCTTTAGACACCTTTATAACGCTTTCATAAGAATCTATATATGACAATATAAATCGTTTGTATTGCTTTTCAACTTCACATGAATCTTTCGAGTTGTGATAGTCTCAAATCAGTATAACATAGGACGGCGACGTCAGATGTCGTCATATATTTAATAACTCAATGCTTCTTTTGACTCCTTTACAAGACTTTCAATTAAAACTATAAAAACTTACATAATCAACCGTTTGCAGTTGCTACTTCCTTTAAGTAATCGGGTCGTGCAAACCTCAAGCCTTGGTAAAGGAGGAGGGTGACGCTAATCATCTGTGTTATGACACAGCATCGTTGAGCAGTAACTATAGCCACAACTTCGAGTATCGTATTGCACCATAGCCTGGTGGTCAGCGTGCTGGACTATCCATCTAGAGAACAGAGGTTCAAATCCCTGATTCGGTAGAAAGATGTTTATTATGATGTTTAGAAAATGTTGTAAGTTCTGACAGCAAATATAAATCATTAAACGGATGATACACTAATAATCGTATAACTGGTTTATTAACTACCTCCATCGAAGAAAACATTACACATGCTTCAAAGGAGAACTGTCAACCGCTATTGCCATAAACTCCAGCGTTGTTCAAGGTTCGGTTCTGGGCCCACACAAATTCCCATAGTGGGGACTTCCGACCTTCAATCGGCGTGCACTCAGAACCGTCTCATAAAATACGAAGCAGAGCTTGAGAGGAGTATCTTGTTGATGTGTTCGGGAATTGAGATTATGCCATCAGAACACTTAAAGCACAAGGGACCCCTTCAACAGTGCTTCACGATATCACCCGGACAAAAAACTACATAGGCCTAGTATCTACCCGCATGCTATCTAAAACATCTACTAAGCCTATTGATTACCCACAAAACCCACACATAGAATCACTCTTGTAACAAGCAGCGTTTCGCCTTCTAGGTCGTCTCAATAAACGAATGTATACAATAATTACTACTTACTAAACGCGTAATAATTATGATGCGAATCTATGCAAGTAGGTCGACATCAATGACCTTGACCACCGCAAGGTGTCGATGAGAACTCTATTCCACTAACTTATTCAAAGCGCTTTTCCATCTACTGCTGTATAACTCGTGAATTTTATCAAATGTCATTAATAGGAAAAATTTTGATAAGGCAAGGTCGACATGAGACATCAGATGTCGCAAAAAACTTTTGAGACAACAACGCTGAAGTTGGATTTCTTTAGACACCTTTAGAAAGCTTGTATTTTATATTACATATTCATTCGTTAATCGCTCTAGGATCACGTTGTCTGTTTCCATTACAGTTAAATTCATATTATTCCAATACAGTCATACATTGATAATAAATTGAGAATTATTATGCCAAAATAATTTCTGTCAGTGACCTTTATTGCCATAAGATGTCGTTAAAATATGGATCCATGATCCATCCATCGTCAATTGAAGGCAATCTGGTCATAGATAACGTAGCCATCTGGTCCCAGAAGCTACCATTACAACTGCGAATACTAATGGTACTAGTAATACTAGTTTTGGGATGTTCAGCAAGACTCCTGCGACGACTATACCAGAATTCTCCGCCATCTTCCTCCTCTGTTTTCTCTTCGTCCTCATCTTCGTTCACTTTTTTCATTCTTAACCAACTCCATTTCCTCCTCCTCCTCTTCATCTTCTTCCTCATCGACCTGTTCCTCAACAACTTCCTCCGACGCTTTCCACTCTTAATCTCTTCCTCTATCTTCTTTTTGTTCACCTCCTCCGTTTCATGCATCTATTCCTCTTTTTCCTCTCCTTCTCTGTTCCCTCTTCCTCTATTTTTTCTTCCTCCTTCCTTCGCCCTCATCGTCATAGTCTCTATTTTTTACCTCATCCTCCTTCCTTCGTCCTTGTCCTCTTCCTTTGTTTCCTCCTTCCTCTTTTCCCTACTGCTCCTCCTTTTTTAGTCCTCTTCCTCTTCTTCCTCCTCCTCCTTCCGTTGTTATCGTCCTCTTCCTCTTTTCCCTCCTCGTCCTCTTCCTCCGTCGTAGTTGTCATTTCGTCATAATTTATATTCTGCCAAATTTAATTTCGAATAAATATTGTGTCCAGATAGCGTTCTTGTTCCCGTTCTCCCATCGTCCCACTTCGGCTGCTAAATATTCCACCCGCCGCCGTCGACGAACTACAACCGTCAACCGGGTGTTATTTTCGATCTCCATCATACAGCGCAAATGTAAGGAATAAACCGCACCCGATTGGGTAATTTCATCTATAGTGCTGTCGTGATGTCGCAGTCCACAGGATGGAACATGGGTTAAGATCAGATTGCCGTATCATTAAATTTTTTGAAGAGTATAGGATATCAACAAACCTTGATGCCATAAGATGTTAAACAGTTATCTGTTCACGAACTTCAAATAGTACCTCACCCGGTGCGATTGTCACTGCGTGCTATTTTCAGGAATTATAGTTTGTTTAAGGTCCAGAAACGAAGAAAACAAAAAACCAGAACCTCTCGGCTTAACCCAGACTTAATTAAACTTCGGAACTATTACTGTTGACAAATTTGTTTGCTTAATCAGTAGCAGCCGCTCGACGCTAGGGGCGTCATCTTCGACACGGGAAAAGTCTCGCACCTCTTATATACACAGTACATGATCTCATGACGAACTTTGTAGATTTGGTGTGAAGATAACTTGATTTTGTCTGTAAGTATCTCGAGAAAGAGCTTAAAAGACTTACTTACTAACACGAATAACACACTTAGCATACTCGCATATGCGCAATAAATAAATAAATATAAAGCACTTATTATGCGCCAAATGTCAGTCCATCTGAATTTTGGGCGCTATATTAATCGTGTGCGAGCAACTTGTCGAGTGTCATTACACGGAGTCCGCTCAGCAGGCTGGAATCAGCAATCGGTAGGTTAAAGATCCAGCGCTAAAATAAGTGATGTTTCAATTTTAAATTTTTCGATTTTATATCACGAAAATCAATCTATATAGCTCATCACTTTCCCTTCTACGTATACTTTTAACTAAGATTTTATGCCACACTATTTTCCTGTTAAGAAAAACTTCATCAGTGCAACCCTCTGATCTCTGATCACACTAGTGTCCGATCTGATCTGATCAAATCTAATCTGATGTTGTCTAATGACAACCACAGCGCAGTTATCCTAATACAGCCATCAATGGCCGCCGCCTTAGTAGACATTTGTCTTTAGGAATGCGAGCATTTTAACCAGAATAGTTACTGTTCTGAGCAAAAATTACTTCTAAGATTTTCAACCAAAACGTTGGAAATCACAGACTGCTCAATGCATTTCATGCTAAACATTAGTATTAAATACATTGAGCTACCATGACGTCATGGTAGCGTCAACTATTGACAATTCAATGCACACTTCAGACACATTTAAAACGTTTTCAATCGCAAACTATATATCGTTTGCTGTCAACCGTTTAATAACATCCATTCACCACTCAGTAAAAATCCTAGAAAGTTAAGTTTAGCGATATTATGCCAACTGAACGGTGAGAACTGTTAATAATAATTCCTCCCTAGGCCTATGTCAACGGCTTTTGTTGCCATAAGATGACGTTAAACCAAGGATCTTAATGCTAACCGTTTTATGGTCACTGAAAAGATCCTACATGATCACTGAAAATAGCATATTTGGCAATCGAAAAGAACGTTAACAACTTAATAGTCACCGAAAAGAGACACAGCGGCTACCGAAAGAGCCTTAAAGGCCAATGGAAAGAACCAGTTATCTCTCCACAAGTCTTTAACTCAAACTGAAAACACCTGCTCTTTCACAAATCATATCCCGATTCTTCCTCTCCCCTTACCTCCAACGCACTTTCAATTCTAAACACCACCCACCTTAGTCGTCTGACTGCCTGCCTGCCTGAAGCCTTTGGATTTTGACCTGGAACCGATTTTTAACCCCCTTCCTATCGATTTTCTTTCGAGTAAGCGCCTGTGAATAAACTGGTTCCGCGATTTCCCTTTTTGGGTCATTCTAGAACATTATGACACAACGTCGTTAAACGGAAACTAACCAACTAATGAATGACTAAATTACGCCACTGCCGTATACTCTATTAGTGCCAGCAGTGGCGAAACAACCTAGACGGGGACCGTTGGACATTCTAAGCTTGGGGCCCATACCCATTAAAAAGTGAAAATAATGAGATAGCTATTTTAAACTGCAGTTTGGTTAAAAAAGAGAGTATTAAACGTTCTCATTAATGATTCATAGTTGAAGTCACATTAATAGCTCAGGACAAAACAAGAATAAAAAAATGTATTGCCAACGTGCACAGTAATGTAATGTCTGTAGTTCTCATATTGAGCTCTCAAGTCACGTCATCTATTCTGGAACTGGCTACTGCCTGTGTGCTGTTTGTCACTCTCCCAGTCACCGTCGCCAGTGCGAAGCGCTTCTGCAGATAATTACTTCATGAATTTGGCAATTCTAGCTCTACTATGAGCAAATGTGTCTATCAAATTATCAATATTTAATTGTTTTGCCATTCGTTTTCGATCGCAAGAAGAGCAAGACCATCAAGCCTGTCCTGTGAGATAGTGCATCTAAGATACGTTTTTTTTATAAGTATAAGGCATTAGTAATGTTTCACGCAGTGAAGCAGATTACTTAAATATACTACTTTAAAAAGCAAAGCAGCAACTGCTATTCTAAATTAAGAAGTTCCTTACCGTCAGTTGAGTCTTAGATTCGCTGCCTCTTGTAGCCGTCGATTAAAAAGTTAAATGGAAGTGGTTTTTTCTTTGAACGTAAGCGAACAATAAAGACTATACTTTCACGTATAAGGCTGCGGAGCATGAAGAAGTAAGACTGCAGTCGTGTGTAGACAGTGTAGTGTGTATAGCCCACAGGGCTTGTAGAGAGACATTGAGAGAGAGAGACAGACAGACAGACAGACAGACAGACAGACATACAGACAGACAGACAGACAGACAGACAGACAGACAGAGACAGACAGACAGACAGAGACAGATACGAGAGAGACAGGGACAGAGATCGAGCGATTGAGAGAGCGAAAGAGAGACGAACAATTAGGCATATATTATTTCAGGTGTTTCTTAGCTCCTCTGGAGCTGAGAGATGTGCGTATGCTGTTGAAGTGTATGCAGTGGTTTCGATTCTACTGTCGATCAGGGTCACATATCCCAACCCCGGCGACCCGGTGACCTAGACATACACCACACGTACATACTGTACGTCTGTGACCCTGTGCATCATGCATGTACCATGAAGCATCAGTCATACATACAGCTATTTCAGGCTGCAGAGAGGCTAAGACCTACATGGGCCTTGTTATAGTTGTGGCACTTTGAAAACCATAGGCTAAATATGTCATCAGATGGAACAATTAACCATATCAAAAAATTTTGTGCTTGAAGGAAAATGAAAGAGTATGGTCTTAAAGCAGAATGTGACACAGTGACAGGGTCCACAGTAAAAAAAAGCTTGGGTAGCCCCTGGGACCTCAGGGGCCCCTGGACTTTGTCCACCCTCGTTATATGGCTGTTACGCCACTGAGTGCCAGTCCAAAACCTAGATAAAAGAGAAGGGCGACGCTAATCATCGTTACACATTTGTTGACAGTAAAGCCTAGACAAATTTATTAGCGGCGTGGCAACCAGGTTGGGAAACATTGCGTTAAATAATAGGTAACACAGGCTACACAGCGTATATTTAGACACCATCAAAACGTTATCGGCCGTTGCTATATTAGACTGTCAGCTTAGGTAAGCTGCGGATAATGCGTTGTCTCCTCCTCAAATAATAAAATAAATAAAAGAAATAAAATCAAATCAATAAACGCATCCAACCAAAGCTATATGTGCAGAGGTTCGAATCTTGTGCGGACTAACTACATAGATATATTATTATAATTATTATTATCAATCAACCAATCGAAATTTATGCAGCGCCTTTACGAGATCTCTACTCAGAGGTGCTCCCGACCCAGGTCAGGCGGATGATAATGGTCCTGAGTAACTGACAACACGGGAACCAAGGAACCCTGGGGAGTTGCCCATTCCATGTCGATGGGCCGGTCACGGAGAAAGCCCGGCGCTGCATAGTAGCTGTGCGAGCGAAAGGAACAACCAGGTCCCCACGGACAGCGGAGCGGTGGCTGCGACCACCATGAGACGAAACAGGGTGGCAGAGCTCTCAAAGGTAAATGGGCGCCATGCCCAAAAGGCATCGCCAAACCACGAAGGAAATCCTAAAGGAGGGGAGCCAGCGCAGGACCTCCCGCATGTAGTGGGAACCGCGTTCAGTTTGGCGAGCCCGCTGATAAGACGCGCAGCCGAGCGATGGACCGGATCCAGAGATTCGATCCGAATTCGTGAGAGAACAACATCAAGGGTCGAGCAGTAGTCAAAACGAATAAGTAGGAACGGTGAAAACGGTTCAAAAAAATTTCTGCCGACGTCAACAGTATTTTAAGCCGTAAGATGTCGTTAAACTCTGGATCTCCCTAACTTTTTGTTACTCAGCCACTGCCCGTATTCTGGTAGTGCCATTCCCGAGCCTGGAGAAAGGAGGAGGGCGGCGCTAATCATCTTTGTATTGACACCGTTAAACAACTGATGTCAACGGTAAGGTCGAGGAGATATATGAATGGTAACACTCATGGCCAGGAAAGCATTAGATCGCGGTTCGATATCCGTTAAACCCCCTCTGCAGCTTTTCAGGGGTTCCCAATATGCGCCATGTTAAAGACCAGATACATACATAAACGCATACATACTTGTATGTATATGTTAGTGCATGTGTGTATGTATGAATGTATGTATGTATGCATGTGTATGTACGTATGTATGTGTATGTATGTATGCATATAAGTATCACCAAATCTACATGTAGGCCCCCTATTTAAGGGCCCCATTCGGACCCTAGCAAGGTATTTTCGTGCGTTCGGATTTGCGTTAACGATATGATGAAAAATTCCTAACAAATTGGATCGTACTTTTGCAGTTTGTGTGGAAAGTCCGATCAAAAAAGCAAAGCATGCAGTTGGAATGTTATAGAATTGTTTATTACGGTTGTTTAGAGACCCTTAAGATACATGCATAAGTTTAGGTCAGAAAAATTCTGATATTTATATGACATTCCACATAAATTAGGCCTACATTACACGCTGAACAGTTTGGTGCATTGGTTCCGACCGGCTGAAATAGAGGGCATGCACCGCCAGATGTTCTTAGGTTGAGGAGGGGGGCGAGTGGTTATGTCCCTATATCAGTGTATGATAGAAAATACACAACTTCAAGAAGGACCTGTGTATGCATACGTACGTACGTACGTGTATGTACTTACAACTAACCATAAGCAGCACAATACAAGATAAACAAGCGCCATCGGTTGATGCTTGGTCATTAGATAGTGGCGCTTAACAAATGCATAACAAATAAATAAATAAATAAAATTTAAAAAATACGTGAAATATTTAAGACAGCTTTGACTCAATTAGCCCCTTAAATTTGTCATCTGAATAAATTTAAGATTTTCCAGTATTTTTAAGAAATAATGACTTAGTGCATTAAAAAGGTGTTTAATTCCAGCTTTATATTTCGCCTACATTTTCCAGTGCTAGCGACATCTAACGGCTGCAAGGGGCCAAGGGCCTTTGTCTTTACCCCTTATCTATTTGTTTTTTCCCGTGGCGAAAGGTAATAAAATAAAGAGGTTGGTTTTGTTAGTTGCTTTTTAATGACACGCTGTCATAATCAATCAACCAGTCAATCAATCAATCAATCAATCAATCAATCAATCAATCAATCAATCAATCAATCAATCAATCAATCAATCAATCAATCAATCAATCAATCAATCAATCAATCAATCAATCAATCAATCTTTCTTTCTTTTTATTGAAATTACAAAGGTGATTAGCATCGTCGTCCTCCTTTATGTAACCTCAGGGTTAGGGATGGGCACTACCAGAGTACGATGATGATGATGATGATGATGATGATGATGATGATGATGATGATGATGATGATGATGATGATGATGATGATGATGATGATGATGATGATGATGTTGATGATCATGATCATGATCATGATCATGATGATGATCATGATCATGATCATGATGACTGTTAAGGTTGTTTTGGTTGTGTAGCGTGAGGCCAGTTTGACTTCAACGGCCTTCGAAGCCTAAATAATTATGTGTTTAAATTCTGGGTGATAATACGTAAAATTCAGATTATTTTAGACACCTTTAATTACTTGGGCCACCGTGCTACAATTGTTGTTATTACATTAAACAGCCACTTCGTTTTGCTAATCTATTACGTCCGAACGGCGAGAATTACACAGCTCTTTTAAGGTTGATATTTGACCTATAATTAAAAGTGATACTGCCTTATTTAGAATTATTGTTCTTACTGGACATTAATTATGTAGTAGTATGTGGTACGAATGTACGAAAACAGTTCAAGGTAATTTCTGGCTACGTCTGTTATTAGAGTTTACGACTGCGATTACCACTATGTCGATGCTCATAATTATTTGTGGCAAATAAACTGTGAGAACTGTCCAACAGTTCTTACATAGCCGTAGAAAAGGCCTTTGATGCTATAAGATATCGTTAAGCTGCCTGATCTGTCCGTTGGAGGGTCATAAAAGAGCAATAGCAACTATGATCAGGTATAGGTGTAGTTTAATGTGCATGCTGTTTGTGTAATGGCTGTATATGATGTATGATGTGACAGACTGACGATTAAAAATGAATAACGCAGAGAAAACTGTAAAATGTTTCTATCGACATTAACGGCCTTTGATGTCAGAAGACGTCGTTAAACTGTTGGATCCAGAGTCCAGACCCCATATCGATGCCTTCAGTAATATGAGAACTGTAGGGTAAACAGTCCTAGCAGCCGTTAGATGTCGCAGGAAACTTGGTAATGGAGTGATTTTTCAACACCTTAAAAAAGCATTCCATCAATGCTATATAATAAGCATTAGTTGTACGTAATACATTTCTATCGAAAATAGACCTTTCGAATTCTAGTCAACGGGACTTGGTGTCATCATTCGACAACGTTGTTAAACATAAGAATATAAAAATATATAATCTCTCACTGTTACTATTGTAATGCCAGTTCGAAGCCTGGATAAAGGAGGAGGGCGACGCTGATAATCTTTGTTACGACACAACGTTGTTACACAACAGCAACCCATCCAATCTCTGTGTGACTGCCGATGGACTAGTGACATAAAGGTAAAGTCGATTAAAGGCTAGATCAGTTAAAGGTAAGATTAATAAAATATAAGATCCATTAAAGGTAAGATTGATAAAAGATAAGATCGATTAAAGGTAAGATCGATAAAAGATAAGATTCATTAAAGGAAAATTCAATCATTTTGTCCATGCTATTTTGTCAGGCCACCCTTCAAGAAACCTACTCAGAGGTCTGTTCTCTCTCCGCGAAAGCAACCTACATTCGAGTTCAGGCGGAGCATTGACCGGAAGTGTAGTCGCTTTCTATATTTGTATATAGTTCAGTGCCAAACGATGGCGCTGTACAGAAGCAGCGCTAGATAAACAAGCACGTGATCACCGTGTCTTCCGACGCGAGGTGATGTAAACAGGACGAACAGGAGAACTTCCGGTTACCAGACATTGTGGCGGAATCGCTTTTGAACGAAGCCCTAATGCACAAGGCAGCAACCGATGGCAGACCAAAACCAGGCCGTAATCATGTCAATATCCAGAAGATCAGTCCGTAAGACAGAGATGTAACCATTGGTGGATAAGCAATTTCAAAGAGGTTTGTCTTGAGCTGACAATGAAATAACATAAGCGACTGAGCAGAGCGAACAAATCCGAGGAAAGTTAGAAAATCTATGTCCCACGACGTTAAAATCTCGTCCATCAAGAACAGTTTTTGAATAATTATTTCTCTCAGATAGCAGAACCCAGTTTCTTCTTTCCTAGTGTATACTTATCTTATACACGTATTCAGATCAAGTTTCGTTTCCCGTTTAGCTAAAGCGCTACCTCAATTATTATTACATTGCACTCTATTCCATGTATGCATGTAAGTAAGTAAGTTAGTATGTATGTACATTATGTATGTATATGTTTATGCATATGTGTATGTATTTATGCATGTATGTATGTAGGTAAGTTTGTATGTATATGCATATGTATGTATATGCATGTATGTATGTCCATATGTAGTTATGTATGTATGTATGTATGCACGTACTATGTAATTATACATGATGCATTTAAGCAATCCCGTATGACTGATTTATATGTTTATTTATTTATTTTTAAGTGAACCTGTATTTACCTGTATTACTTCGCAATTTACGTCTATTCTCTCGTCGATCTTCTTTTGGTTCCAAGATCCTTGAAATTTCCTCCTGATCGAATGTCTCTCCTAATGCGAGCGATGATTCTGTCTACAGCCGCTTAGAACAGTTCTTTTATGACTCCACTGAAATAAGGAAGCAACGGCGCGCATGCAGCCACACTTCTCAGCCAGGCGAAACTTCAGCCGTGGACGAGAGAAGGCAAGACGAAGATAGGGGAAGCAGAGATAGTCCCAACCGCCGCTATTAAAGTCCACGTTGATTCAGGAAACTGCTTCCTCGTTCTGTCTGTCTGCGTGTGTGTGACTGTCTGTATGCATCTTTGTATGTATGAATATATTTATGTATGCATGTGTGCATGTATTATGTATATGACCCATGCATTTTTACATAAGAGCAACGCCCTGGAAAAAGAGCTTTATCATTTCGCTTCATATGGCTGCACTTTCTCATTTAAACTGCAATTTTTATAGCAGTAATAGTAGTAGAAGTAGTAGAGGTGGTGGTGGTGGTGGTAGCAGAGGCAGCAGCTGCAGCAGCAGTAGTAGTAGTAGAAACCCAACTGATCCAACTGATGACTTCTGACTATGATTTCGCTTGTCTGGTGCATTTCTATAACGGCGCAATAGAAGTCATTTTTTAGATTAGATGTGGGAAGCGAGCAATCTCACACGCTCGCTCAGATATGCTGATTAAAATCTCCCACTCGGCTGGCGCCACATTGGTGGTTTTCAGTTTGTAACATCTGTCGGCAGTCAGAACCGTAGACATCGACCTCCCCTTCATCGAGGCTTGAGACTGGCCACACCGGAAAACGGCAATGGCGGAGATAACTTGCAGCACTCGATCCCACAGTATAACGATATCTTTTTAGTGGCCAATAAAGGTCGTTGTTGTCGATGCTAAGCATCATAGAAAGTAAAACAATTCAACGCGATTGACGAATATAGTACAATGAACTTTCCTATTAAAGGTATCTAATTTGACCTTATTTATTTAGTAATATCCAAAGTATTCAAAGTTTAGCGACATCTTGTGCAACCAAAGACTGTAAAAGTTGATTGGTTGCAGTGTACTATTCCGAACGATTCAATGCGGAAACATATAGTAGAATGAAAGCTACTATCAATGGTATAATTATAATCTGAGTTTATTTATTTATTTATTAACATCCATCGTTTAACGACATCTTGTACCATTAAAGGCAGTTGACATCCATATAAAATGTAATAGTTCTCGATGTTCGTATGGCATACCCCAAGCATTAATTTTTCTCAAATTGCACTCGCACGGAAGCTAAATATATCGTCATATATAGGGTCGTTTGTAAACGTTATAGAGGTGTCTAATAAAAGAAATTATCCAGCGTTCAACGGGATCTTGCCGCGGCCATGGCCGTTAACGTTGACCTTATCTGACTTAATAAATAACCCAACAATCGCGTGAATGGGTGCCTGAATAGTTTTACGACCTTTAATGACCTCAAAGACAGTTGTCCTCGATAAGAAGAAACTTTGTACAGTTCTCACTGTTGAAGAGGTGTATAAAACTAACAGCATAATCCAATGATTGGATTCCTAAAGTTTAACGACAACTTATGTCTTGAAACTATTGATATCGATAGGAAAGTTGTATAGTTGCTGTTAATCAAGGCTTGTTTCATGTCAAAGATGATTAGCATCTACCCCTCATTTTTTTCGGCTCTGGATTGGCACTACAAGATAGGAATAAATTCGAGTTTTAACCGTTACATGCTATTTGCTGCTGGACCATTGCCTGTACATGCACTCTGCTTTTATCGCGTTTGTTAATTGCCTTTTAAAGGTGTCTTAACACAGAATCAAATCTGTCAATGATTATGATGTTGATCAAAATAAAAAAATATGCATACCGGTAATTATTATTCAGTCACGGCACTCCTGTAGAACAAGTCCACGGACCCCTTGGGTACCGAGGTACCCAAATTCGGGAAACACTGCATTACGATATGGCGATTACGGAACATTCCTTGCGATTTATTTATTCCAAACGTCTCTTACCGACATCTAATGGCTGCTATGGCCGTTGAAGTCTCTAAAACGATTTACAAGGATTTTCCGTAAAGATTTAGGTTGATACAGCAATAATTTCATCAGTTCACTCCTAAAACAGGTTCACGGCTTTTATATATGTAGTGTCGGTGGGCAGCATTTTAAAGGTGTATTATCATATGACACCCTAAAAATGCTATGTACCGACATTACATGAAGTTAGCGTCGTCATCCCTTAACTTCGCCACTGCTCGGACTCTGGCAGTGCCAATCCCTGATCCTGGAGAAAGGAGGAGGGCGACGTTAATAATTTTTGTTATGACACAGTGTTGTTAAACAACAGCTAACCAACCAATATTCTCAGTTAGTAATGAGCAGGTAAATGCCAAAACTAATTTCTGTCGACATCAACGGTCTTTGTTGCCATAAGAGGTCATTAAACTCTGGGTCCATCCATCCTCCTTTATCAACTATTTGGCTGGCACCACCCGAAACTTGCGGCAGTTGCAGAGTAACACTGGATATGGAATCCAATAGTTTAACGATATCTTATAGAACAGTGGTTCTGAAACTTTCTGATGCTGCGGACCGGTAGTTGCTTTCCCGGCCCTACCGCGGACAAGCGCTTTCAACACCAGCTTACACTGTACATTACATTATATTGCATGCTATATTAAAAATTAGATTCCATAATAAGTTATTGTCACTGTTTATTACAACTGTACTTTTGTTGCTGTTTCACCTTTAAAACGATTTATTATGTATGAACAATGTGTCGAGTTCTCGTTTTTTGTATGTTTTACAATTTACACTGTATACAATTTAAAATTTAATTTGAGTACCATAAAAATTGTGATTCCGGTTAGACCTACCATTTCGCGGCTCGGCAACCAAAATAACTCGTGGACCGACTTGGCAATTATTTATGCTCTCTTGTTCGCTCTCAGAGCCAGAGTGATCACGTTTTTTCTGTAATTTTACTACTTACAAAACGGTCCAGACTGGATTACTTTTGCTTATTCGTGTTCATAAGGATTAATTTTTAAAAGAATTTTGTAATAACAAGCGTCTGTTCTACTATGTCTCTACTCAATTTCGCCCCTTTTGATGATATAAACAAGAACAGAAAGCAACAAAGAACTTGAAATGTTCCTCATTCTCTTTCGCCAGATGACCAACTTCCTAGTGTTTCGTAGTGCCAACTGACGAATAAAATTGAATGTTTACTTAATCTATTTTAAAATATATTTAGAACTTGGAGATTTATTATACTGTAATATTTCATTTTGAATTAATATTGTCAATGATTACTGATTTTAATTAAAATACGTTTGAAATATAATACATTTTTCAGAATTAGTTTGAAAATTATGAATTTTAAAGGACTGTTTCAGGGACGGGTGACCAGAGCTCCGCGTACCGGCGCCGGTCCGCGGACCACGACTTTGAGAACCGCTGTTATAGCATAAAGGGCCGTTGACGTCCAAAGAAAATTTGAGTAATCGTTTGACGGTTGTAATAAAACGTAGACAGACAAATAAGTAAAACTAATTTGTCGCCTTGGGACGAGAGTCACGAGACAAACCTGCAAGTATTGCGGCCCCGTTAAGCTGGCAGTATCCACATTTGTCTGTAACTTATCCCGTGTATTTATTGCTTAAGTATGTCTCGAAGGCCGGATTAACACCGTTTAACTCCGCAACAGCCATTTTCAAGTTCTCGTCAAATATTTGATAATTCAATACGCTTTTAAACATCTTTGTAACACTTTAAACAGAATCTATTAAAAAAAGCATAAAAATTAACCGTTTTGGTTGCTGCCTGGACATTGTCTGTAAATATGTTATTGCCATAGGCCTACAGAAGACCTTGTAGATATCTGACATAAACTTTGAAACGAACATTGTTTGGACACATTGTATAATAAATCATTCTCAGACATTATTATTAGCTTCAGGTTCTAGACTTTGAAACGAACATTGTTTGGACACCGTATAATAAATCATTCTCAGACATTATTATTAGCTTTAGGTTCTAGAACAGCGGTGGGCAACCTGCAGCCGTACGGCCCGCATGCGGCCGTGAGAGGCAGAATTGGCGGCCGTGGACGCATGATCCAATTGTAATG